>JAANYP010001393.1:197826-364437 GCA_020465985.1 Centrapalus pauciflorus | reverse complement strand
AACATCTTTTAAATCCAAACACAATTTCTCTATTGATACTCCTCTCTTCTTAATCCATATGGACTTGTTTGGACCTGTTAATGTCCCAAGTCTAGGAGGAAGAAGATACACTCTTGTAATGGTTGATGAGTTCTCCAGGTACACATGGGTGATCTTTCTGAAGAGCAAAGGAGAGGCTGTGAGAGAAATTATTGGATTTGTTAAAAAAATGGAAATGCTGAACTCTGCCCAAGTAAAGCAGCTTAGAAGTGATCATGGTACTGAATTCAGAAACAGTACTCTTGAAGACTTCTGTGAAGAGAAAGGTATCAGTCAAAACTTTTCAGCAGTAAGAGCTCCTCAACAAAATGGAGTTGCTGAAAGGAGAAACCGAACTCTCATTGAAGCTGCCAGAACCATGCTGTGTGCATCAGGTTTGCCTTCATCATTTTGGGCTGAAGCTGTTAACACTGCCTGCTTCACTCAAAACAGATCCTTAGTGGTGAAAAGTTTCAACAAAACTCCCTATGAGCTGCTCAAAGGGAGAAAGCCAAATGTCAGTTACTTCCATGTGTTTGGATGTCCCTGTTTCATTCTGAATCAAAGGGACCAGCTGTCGAAATTTGAACCCAAAGCTGATGAAGGTGTGTTTGTTGGCTACTCTTCTATCTCCAAAGCCTACAGAGTATACAACAACAAAAGAAAGGTGATAGATGAATCTATCAATGTCACCTTTGAAGAGTCCAAGAATGCCTCCACAAAAGCTGTTCCTGAATCAGTTTCAGGAGACCT
Organism: Centrapalus pauciflorus; assembly: GCA_020465985.1. Taxonomy (NCBI): domain Eukaryota; kingdom Viridiplantae; phylum Streptophyta; class Magnoliopsida; order Asterales; family Asteraceae; genus Centrapalus; species Centrapalus pauciflorus. The sequence continues at coordinate 363,666 of JAANYP010001393.1, read as the reverse complement.
CAACTTTGATGATCTGATGCATTCAATCAATGAAGAGGACTCAAAAGCTTCCACTACACCCAGTATGGAACCTGCTAATCATGATGGACATGATGATGATTATGTCAATACACCCTGTGTGAATAAATGTACTGACTTAATTACAACTGCATGTCCAGAACCTATCAATGCTGATTTTCCCAGTTCCTCTGCTGATATGTTCAACAGTGGTCAAACATGTTCAACAAGTGAACAGGCTCAAGACAACAGTGTGTCTGAAAATCTTGAGAGCTGTTCAACAGGACCTGCTGAAGATTTTAACAACTCAGGTAAATCATCATTGAAAAATGATCCTAAGTGGATCAGGTGTCACCCCAATGATCAAATAATTGGTGACATCAACAAAGGGATACAAACTCGGTGGGACAGCTTAGGGAACTTTTGTATGTTCTCTAGTTTTGTTTCACTGATGGAGCCAAAGAGGGTTGATGAAGCATTAAAAGATGCCAATTGGATCACTGCCATGCAAGAAGAACTCAATCAGTTTGAGAGAAACAAAGTATGGAAGTTGGTCCCTGCTCCTAAAGGTAAAACTATAATTGGCAAAAAATGGGTTTTCAGGAACAAGATGGACGAGCAAGGTCATGTCAATAGAAATAAGGCAAGACTGGTTGCTCAGGGCTACAGACAGGAGGAAGGCATTGACTATGATGAAACATTTGCTCCTGTGGCCAGGCTAGAAGCAATTCGTTTGTATCTAGCCTACGCTGCTCATAAGAGCATAAAGGTATTTCAAATGGATGTGAAGAGTGCATTTTTGAATGGGAAGCTGCAAGAAGAAGTATATGTCAAGCAGCCTCCAGGTTTTGAAAATGAACAACACCCAGGTTTTGTCTATAAGTTGGACAAAGCTCTCTATGGTCTCAAACAAGCCCCTAGAGCCTGGTATGACACTCTTACTGAATTCCTTATGAGCAATGGGTACTCCAGAGGTAAAGTGGATACCACATTGTTCATAAAGAAGGTGAAGTCTGATATTATGCTTGTTCAAATCTATGTGGATGACATTATATTTGGTTCTACTAATGAGCAACTATGCAAGAATTTTTCATTACTCATGAAATCTAAGTATGAAATGAGTATGATGGGAGAACTAACTTTCTTTTTAGGATTACAGGTTAAACAAACCTCAACTGGAATTTTTATAAATCAAAGAAAGTACACTTTAGATCTTTTGAAAAAGTTCAAATTTGATCAAAGTTCTCCTATTAAAACCCCAATGGCAACCAATGTAAAATTGGATGCTGATGCCAGTGGCAAAGCTGTTTCAGTAACAGCTTACAGAGGCATGATAGGGAGCTTGCTATACTTGACTGCTAGTAGACCTGATATTATGTTTGCCACCTGTTTGTGTGCTAGGTTCCAAGCTGATCCAAAGGAATCACATCTAGCAGCTGTTAAAAGAATCTTCAGATACCTGAAGGGTACTCCAGGTTTGGGTCTTTGGTATCCCAAAGACTCAAGTCTTGAACTAACAGGTTATTCAGATTCTGATTTTGCAGGCTGCAGATTGGATAGGAAAAGCACAACAGGTGGATGTCAACTCCTTGGTGGAAAGTTGATCAGTTGGAGTAGCAAGAAGCAGAACTCAGTGTCCACTTCTACTGCTGAAGCTGAATACATTGCTGCTGGAAGCTGCTGTGGGCAGATTCTGTGGATGCAGCATCAGCTTGAAGACTATGGGCTTGTGTATAGGAAAACTCCTATTCTGTGTGATAACACAAGTGCCATAGCCATCTCCAACAATCCAGTATTTCACTCAAGAACAAAGCATATTGAAGTCAGACATCACTTCATCAGGGATCACATCCAAAAAGGTAATGTGGAGGTAAGTTTTATTTCCACAAATGAACAGCTTGCAGACATTTTCACCAAACCTCTGGATGAAACAAGGTTTAATTACCTTGTCAGCAAGCTGGGCATGTTAAACAAGAGTGACTAAGTGTCTCTCAAAGGTCTAATAATTTGTATGTTTCACACTGCTCAAGTTTTTCTGAACAGCTTAGACAGAACAGGTTATACATGTTCTGTACTTAGTCATTTGTCTGAAAAAACTTGAACAGCTTGAGCATACAACAGGCTGAACAAAAACAGTTTAACCTGTTTATTCGTCCAGCCTGCTCTGATGGTTCAGTCTTCAACCTGTTCACTTCTTCATACTGTAACCTGTTCATCTATTGAACACAACCTGTTCTCACAAAGGAGAGCAGGCTGAAGGAACAGTTTGAAGGAAGAACAGCTTGAAGACTGAGAACCTTGTTAACCCTGATCATCACAGGTTTGACCATCAGCGTAGACCAGCAGTTTAATTACCTTTCTTCATAATTAAGTTTCTTAAATTATGTTTTATTTAACTTAATTACTGCGGATAATGTTTGTTACGTGTGTTAGTGATTAAAAAGGTCAAGTGGTCTGACAAATGTTTCTGACATGGACAACCGTTCCGTTTTTCCGTCAACTAACATTTCAAATCAAACCGCCCAAACCTTTTCTCTCTCATACACACGAACATTCAAATCCTATAAATACCTACATACTGTTTCATCTTCGTCTTCCTCAACATTTCCAGAAATCCTCAAGAACCCTAAAATCGACTAAGTGTCTTTTGCTTCCCCAAACCTTCAAAATTCCCAAATGGCTCACAGACCTAATCCCTTTCTACCAGTCTTCGTTGGTGAGGATGTTGTTAAACATCCATCTGTCACCACGATGCTGACCCTCAAGCCCACCAACTACATTGCAAACCTCACTATCCCCAAAAACTATGTGGGGAAGGGATACGACCGAATGGTGGAATTTCTGCAAGTTCATCCGTTGAACTATGCACTGACTGCATCTCCTGGTGTCCTGTACCAGGAGATGGTATACGAGTTCTGGTATACCTGCTCCTACAATCCAAACACTCAGGTTATCAAAGGTACTATTCTCAATGGTACTCAAACCATTGAGATTACAGTCGATCTTCTGAGGGAGGTTCTTCATCTTCCAGTTGCTGAGAACTATGATCTCCCTCAGCCTGAAAATGAGCAAATGGGCAATCTGCTACGCTTCTGTGGTGTGGCAGAACCCAAGGTTGGAGCTACTCTGTACAGAAAGGAGCTGTCACCCACTTACAGCTTCTTATTTGCCTCTGTGGTAATGTCATTCAGCAGCAAGGTTGGTTCCTTTGACCAACTTAGTAGAGATGAAGTGCCTGTAGTCCTTCAGCTGGTGGATGGGACTACACTTGACATGGCCAAATGGATCTTCTTGAACATGAGAAACCTGGTGCAGCAAGAGACAAGACCAGCTGCTGTCCGATATCCCAGGTTCCTGAGTCTCATCTTCTGCCATGTCTGTGGTGAGCATCTGTATCATTCTCAACCTCTACTTAAAACTGCTGCCTTCCCTGTCATAGGGAATAGAGTTTTTCATACTCCTGTACTGGCAAATGAGCCTCCTCTATCAACACCAATGAGGAGGCTGTTGGGTTTAGTGGAAAGACCCTCTGCTGTGAGGGTGGATCCAGTCACTGCTGCTCCCACTGGAAAATCCAAAGCCAGGTCCAAGCTTGTGAAAAGGACCATGGCAGCTGAAGCTGGGCCTGCTAAAAAGAAGGCCAAAACAGCTCAGGCTGAGTCTGCTCCCTTAGCCTCTGTGGCTGAGGAAGAGCAGATTCCTCACCCTGGCTCATCTGTTGAGCCTGAAGCCTTTGTGGCTGGTGCCTCTGTGGCACAAGAGACTATGGAACAGTCCAGCCCCACTGTTCCTGACCCAGTCTCACATCCAGTCCAAACAGATCCTCTCTCCTCTCCACAATCACCCACATCATCCATCCATTACCAAAGAAAATCAATAGCCAAAAAGAAACCAGCCCAGAAAACCACCTCCTCTGTTCCCTCTCAACAGGGTTCAGTTGTAAAAGAAGCAACCCCAGCTGCCTCTCCTATTTTGGGAGAAGGTTCAGCTCATTTGGAGCCTGCTTCACTCCAGCCTGAGTCACCCTTGAGTCAGCCTAGACCCTCTGGTTCCTCCCAACAGGAACCAGTTGTACAAATGGAGAGACCCACATCCACTATCCCAGCCTCCCAACAGGCTGAGGATATTGAAAGACAGGAGCCCTCTCCACTCCATACTGAGTCCACACTGTCCCCCACTCATATCTCCTTACACTCTGAGTCTGCACGAGGTGCCCACGCTGCTGATATAGACCAATCAGCAGCTCAGCCTCAACCCTCTGTTCCCCATGATTCAGCTGTTCAACACCAAACAGCTGCTGAGGGACCAACAACTCAAGCTGATGAACCTCAGGGATCATACCATCCCTCCGGTGAGGCTGCTCCCACAATGCAAATTCCAACAGCAGGTTTCACCACTGCTGATGTTGAAATGCATATCCCATCTCCCCATGATGAGGTGCCTTTAGACCAAGGCACTGCAGAGGGAACCACCACTGGTCTTCATGAGGGTGCTGCAACACAAGCAGCATCTGAGAGGCCTCAAACATCATCCCCTTCTCCTAATGATGCAGCTACAGCCGCTGCTGAAGGACTCCTTGATCCCTCTAACCTGGGCCATCTTACTTTTGCCCAGGCTATGGAACTACTGTCCAAAGTTTCCCTTCCTTCTCCATCTCATCCTCAAACACCAGCCTCATCATCATCTTCTCCATCCACTCACTCCAAACAGTCTACCCATACACCTCCATCTCCCAAAGACCTGCCTTTGAAGGATCAGCTTTCATTGCTGACCAACAAAGTTGGTTCTTTGGAAAATACCATGCACTCCCTACCATCCATCATCTCAGACTCTGTGTCTGAGCAGCTCAAAGGCTTCTTTGATATGTTCAAAGAATCCTTCCCAGTCACTCCCCAAACTGACCACTCTCCACAGCTGCTTGCACTCACTGCACAGCTGCAAAATGTATCCAACTCTCTCTCCTCTATCCTCTCCTTACAGCAGGACTCTGTGTCCTCTATGACAGCCATTTCTCAACAGCTGTCCTCTCTTCTCACTTCTTGCAATACTACCCTTCCTTCAACATTGGCCAGCCTGAACACTCTTATGGGTTCTCTATCAAATTCTGTGTCATCAAACCTTGCTAATGTGCAAGATTCTCTTGAACTTCATCTTGCACAGCTCCAAAGTTTGTTGTTCACAGCTTCTGATAGAGACAACATTGTTAAGCTGACCACTTTTGCTGATTCCCAAGCTTCTTCTCTTCAAAACTGTCTTTCCCAACTTGGTGAGGTGAAGGATAACTTGGCTTACTTAGTGAACAGCCTTGTTGGTCCTAAACCTTCCAAACCTGCTGGCAAGCCTGCTGACTTTGTGTCTTCAGGCAGACCAGGGGTTGAAGTCGCTGCCTCATCTCCTTCAAAGGGGGAGAAATCATCTGCCTCGAAGACTAAGTCTAAGGGGGAGAAGATTCCTTCTCCTAAGGAGATACCAGTGTCTGCAACCCAAACTGATCAACCAGCAGAAACAGGTGCAGCTGAAGGTGTTTCTCAAGCTGCTATGCCTACTCAGGCTGGCTCTCCAAACCCTGCTCAGTCTAAGGGGGAGGAAGTCATTCCTGAGGACAGGCCTAGCAGCAAAAGGAGGCACCTTATCCTAGAAGAAGAAGAAGAAGAAGAAACTTCTGAAGCTGCTGTCACTAAAGCAGCTAAAGGCAAAGAAAAGGCAGCTGAGGATCCTATTGAGCAGAAACAGGCAGATACACAGTTTCACAAAGCCAGAGCCAAAGAGATGGGGCTCCCTATGCACAAGTACTTTGAGTTTAGGGAAGAACAGCTTAAGGCTCTGGAAGAGTTAAGAAAAGAAGAAGAATCTGCCAAAGCTGCTAAGTCTCTTGCCCTCCAAGAAGCAAAGAAAATAAAAATGTCTACCTTGGAGGTGCAAAAGAAAATAATGGAAGCTGCCAGGAAATCAGCAGAAGAGAAAGAGAAGGAAGGAGAAAAGGGTACTCAGGTCTCTGTGACCAAATCAACAGTACCTTCTGCCAGAGCCAAATTCCACTTTGACAACTTGGCCAGAAAGAAATTTCATGATGTTGCTACTAGAAGGCTGGCCAAGGAGGCGATTGTCAAAGCTGTTCCCATTTCAAGGAAAGGCACACAGTGGAAACTTCAGATCACCAGGATGGGTGCAACAGGCCCTGAAATGGAATCATATGATCACACTGATGTTGCTCAAATGGGTTACAGGGAATGGGTGGTACTGGCAGTTGCCCTGAGTCAGTCTAAGTCAGAAACGGCTAAGACTATCAGGGCATACATCAAGAAGCTGATGGAAAGGGTAAAGGAGCTGGGCCTGATTCCAAAAGAAATAAGTGAAGGTGTCTCTGTGACACATCCAAAGATAAAGGCCAGGAGAACAAAGAGGGATACAGAGCTGGAAGAACTCCTTATGATGATTGAACAAGGAGATTATGCTGTGGAAATTAAAGGAGTTGACCACAGCCTGCCTGAAGGAGTTGAATTTGAAGATGGCAAAGTGATTGAAGAGCCTGAGTTAGGGGCATTTTTTGTAGATCCCCTATCTCAGAAGAAATGTTTTCAAAGAGCTTCAGACCTACACAAAGTTGGTCTTAAGCAGCTTGCAGCCTTCAGAATTGCCACCTCCTTCAGTCAGTCCAGCCTATGGAGAGCAGCTATCTGGGAAGAGCTGAAAGGTTTTTATGACAGAGGTGAACTTCAAAGTTCTAACTTTATGTTTCTTACAGCTGAAATTGAAGAACACGAAGAAACAAGGGAAGAACTTGTAAAAAAATTCAAAGAAGGGATACCACCTCCTGTCGAATGAAGTCCACCTGCCATCTGGGTAGGTGAAGAATGGAAGCTGTCCATCAGTTGGACAGGCTTGCCATTATCTGCTCCCATCTCAAACAGTCCAAACATATGGTACATTAGTTGTACATTCTGTACATTAGTTGTACATTATTACATAAGTTGTAATTTTTGTTTTTACATTAGTTGTAAAATACATTAGTACATTAGTTGTACTTTTGTAAGAACATATGTTGTTCTAGTATAGTCAAGAATCAGTGTATATATAAACTGATCTTTTACTTTACTGTAATGTTGTAATTTTATTTCAGCAAATGTACTGTAAAAATATATAGTGATTTTTGACAAGACCAGCTTGGACTGGTTATTGCAAATAGGGGGAGATTGTTAGGCACAAAAAGGCCTCAGTCAAACCTGTTCTATATCTGAGGGGGAGATTTTATAATCAAACCTGTTGATACATTTGAAGGTTGAATTTAAGGCCTGTTATATGCCTTATTGAAACCTGAAAATGATTTGCAATATCAGTCTAAAGCTGTTCTATATGTTGCATGTGTTGCAACCAAGACAGTTTGTCCAAGCTGCTCAGTCTGCTGATCAGGCTGGACAGAAACTGTCTACGCTGCTCTACACTGTTGAGCAGCTTGGGCATTTTTAAAGTGTTCTGTTCTTTGTGAACAGAACCTGTTCTTTGTGAACAGGCTAAACACTTTATGGAATTTGTTTCCAAGTCATCATGTATTGTTTTTGACTACAAGATCAGTTTACAAGTCGAAGACAAAGTGGAAAGCAGAACCGCTCAGCCTGCCCAAGCTGTTCTGTCACATGAAGACAAAAGGTTATTTGAAAAAGGGTGACAGACCTTTTTCTTATATCAAAATAGGCCTTTACAAGGAAGAAAGACGCAAAGTTGACATTCCTAAATTAGTTAAAGGCAATGCAACAGTAGATAAAGTAAAAAGACAAAAGTTCTGCAAGTCTGCTTTTCAGAAAAGTGCAGAAAAGTTATATTGTCTTTTCAAACAAGACTTTTCCTTTTTCATTCCGTCCAATGAAGATGTTTCTCTTAGATCCTCTAAGTGAGTATAAAAGGAAGCTTCCAAGGTCAGAAAGATGTGAAGAAAGCTAAGTGCTTAAACCAAGAGTGAACGTGCAAGTGTGATATTCATGCATGCAAATCTTCTGTAAACCAGCATCTGTGTGTCAAAGCTGTTTTACCTAAGCTGTTCCTTAAAAGTCTTGTAAACACATTGAGTGCATCTTAGTGAGTGTATTCAGTGTATACTAGTTTGAGTCTGTCTTAGACTAGTAAAACATACTGTTGTATTCTGTCATCTCAGCTTGAACCATTCCGCATTCAAGCTTGTTTGTAATTAACAATTGTTGATAATACATACAAACATTGAGAAAAAGAGTGTGTAGTTTTTAAAGTGCTGTATTCACCCCCCTCTACAGCTTATAACTATATATTTTGGAAACCTTTCAGGACCTACACAGAGAAACATCGGCAGAACAGGCAGCTTCTGATTCTCCACTTTGTTTTGATCTGTAAACTGATCTTTACGTCCAAGACTTTGCATGAGGACATGGAAACAAATTCCATAAACTGTTAAACCTGTTCACAAAGAACAAGTTCTGTTCACAAAGAACAAAAACCTTAATTTGGGTCAAAGCTGTCCAACGGACATGAACAGCTTAGACAGTTTATGTCAAACTTGTCGAACGGTTATGGACAGTTTTGACAGTCTGCCAAGTTACAACGAATGTAACAGTGTAACAGACTTAGGCTGATTTTGCAAATCATTTGTCAGGTTTCAATAAGGCATTAGGAAAGCCTTAAATTTTCCTTTAAGTTTATCAAACAGGTTTGATTGAAAATCTCCCCCTATGATATAGCACAGGTTTGATTGAAACCTTTTAGTTCCTAACAATCTCCCCATATTTGAAATAACACATGTTTATACAAGTACAACTAATAAACTGAGAAAAGATACAACAAATGTACAAAGAAAAGGTACAACTTATGTACACAGATAATTCAACACTTTTGGACTATTGATAGTTGGGAGTAGTTAATGGTAAGCCTGTCCAAATGATGGACAACATCCATTCTTCATCTACTCATTTCTTGTAGATGGACCTTGTTGTTGGTCCTTAATCCTTTTCTCAAACTCCTCATTAGCTTTGAGAAGTTTCTCCTGTTCCAACCCAAATACCCTTTTTTATCTGGCTTCAACCTCTTCTATTTCACATCTATGAAAGTAAAATTCTGATCCAGCCAGTTCTCCTCTGTGGTAGGCAGCTGTCAACTGATCCCAAATTGCAACTCTCTAATTGGTATGCTCATCAAAAGCTTTTATAAACCTGAAGGAAATCTCTTGTTTGACACCTGCTTTATGAACGTCTGAGGCTCTTTGAAAGAACATCTTCTTGGTTAGAGGATCCACAAAGAATACCACTTTCTTAGGCTATTCAATATACTTACCTTCTTCAGGTTCAACTCCTTGGGGCAATCTGTGATTGATGCCTCTGATCTGAGTTGCATAGAAGCCTTGTTAGATCATCTGAACTATCTCTCAAGTTTAGTATCTCTCTTCTGTTTTCTAGGCTTGATCTTAGGTTCTACTTGTGAAGTACCTTTGATCATGTCTTCTGAGATTACGCCTAAATCTCTTACCTTTTCCATCAGCTTTTTCACATATGTCCTAGCAGTTTTAGCAGTCTCAGATTTTGAGCTGCTCAGGGCAACTGTAAGCTCTACCCATTCTCTGTATCACATTCTAGCAACATCAGTAGCTTCATAGGCTTCTAGTTCAGGGCCTTCAGTACCAAGCCTTGTGATTTGAAGCTTCCACGCTTATCTTTTCTAGAAATGGGGACAATTTCGACAATGGTTTCCCTGTCAATTCTTCTATCAGCTACATTAAAGAACTTTTTCTTTGCCATGTTGTCAAATTGAAACTGGGTCCTTACTAATGAAGGGACAGAAGACACATGCTTTTCCTTGGTCACTAAGACCTTTAAACCTTGCTCATTTCCACCCTCTTTGCCACTGACTAACTCCTTTGCTGCTTCTACTAACTTTCTTTGGACTTCCAAGGAAGGCATCTTAATTTATCTTGCCTCCTTGTCAGCTAAAGCTCGAGCAGCTTTCACAGAGTCTGCTTCCTTCTTCTCTTTTACCATAATCTCAATTTGCTCTTGTTTCCGCTTATAATAAGTATCCATTGGAATATTCATCTCTTTGGCTTGGGATTTGTCAAACTTGAGTTGAAGGAGCTTTTCAGCATCTGTGTCCACATCAGCTTTCCCTTTGCCTTTGGCTGCTTTGGACAGGGCCATTTCAGCTTCTTCTTCCTCCTTAGAGGTTTCTAAGACTAGCTGTCTTCTTTTGTTGGGCCTGTCCCCAGGAAAATAGATTCCTCCCCCTTTAGATGGTGCAGGGCTTGGAGATCTAGCCTGAGTAGACTGAACAGCTTTCTCAGAAACAGTGGAAGTACCTGCAGCATCACCAGTTTTTATATGACTTGCTGCTTGGCCAACCGAAATTGATTTCTCCTTAGAGGGAGATGAAGATTTCTCTCCCTTAGACTTTGTCTTTAAGGCAGACCTCTTCTCCTCCTTTGAAGGAGATGGCACAGAGCTTTCAACATCAGTTCTGCCTGAGGGAATGGATCCAACAGGTTTGGCTACAGCAGTTTTGGCAACAGGTTTTGAACCAACCAGGCTATGCACTAAGAAGGCCAGGATGTCCTTGACCTTAGCTAACTGGGCAAGACAAGTTTCAATAGAGGATTGGGAGGTGGCAGAGGCTGAAATATGGGAGATGGAAGCCCTGTCTGTACACTGAACATTAGACTCTTAAGCTATGCATGAGTTAGTTCAATGGATTCTTGCACATCATCAAAGCCTGTTGCCACATTATTGGACAGGGATACCACCAAGGTATTTAAGGAGGCTAAAGTAGAGGGTAGTGATGCAGATCAGGTTTTAGCAATACCTGATAGTAGTTGGGAAACAGCTGCCAGGTTAGACACAGAGTCCTGTTGGTGAGATAGAAGAGAAGAAAGTGAGAAGGATAGTTGTTGCAGCTGGGTAGTGAGTGCAAGCAGCTGGGAGGAGTAATCAGGTTATGGAGAGGGGGTTGGAAAGGATGACTTGAACGAATCACGAAATCCTGCAAGCTGTGCAGACACGGAGTCTGCAATGGTAGAGGGAAGGGAAGTCGTAGAAGTTTCTAAAGAACTAACTTTGTTGGACAACACAGAAAGCTGTTGCTTCAAAGAAAGATCTTTTTGGTGATGGAGAAGTATAGGTGGATTGTTTGGATTGTGTAGAGGGAAATGAAGGTGAGGATGGTGGTGTAGTAGGTTCAATTGGTGATGGTAGGGGCACATTGGAAAGAAGTTCCATGGCCTGGGCAAGAGTTAAGTGACCTAGTTTAGACGGATCAAGGACAGCTTTAGCAGTGGCTGAACCTGCTTCATGAGGTGAGGTGACGAGGGATGATTGCCTCTCAGTTGCCACTGGGAATGGACACCTTCATCAAGACCATGGGTGTTTCCCTCAGTAGTGCCTTGGTTTTGAGGCACTTCTTCATGGGGAGAGGAGGTGTGCATTTGAACATTAGTAGTGGTGAAAACTGATGATGGAATTTGCACATGGGGAAAAGCTTCACTAAAGGGTTGTTCTGTACCCTGAAGTTCAACAGCCTGGGATGTTGGTCCTTCAGCAGCTCTTGGGGATTGAACAACTGCATCATGAGGAGTAGAAGTTGAAGCTGATCAGCTGGTTGGCTTGTACCAACAGTTTTGAAACCTTGGGCAGACTCAAGGTGTGAAGGAGAAATATGAGAGGGGGACTGTGTGGACTTAGTATGGAGTGGAGAGTGCTCCTGTCTTTAAATATCCTCAACTTGTTGAGAGGAAGGGATAGTTGATGTGGCTGACTCCATTTGTACAACTAGTTCCTGTTGGGAGGAACCAGAGGGCTCAGGCTGACCATGGGTTGACTCATGCTGGAGTGAGTAAGTCCCCATAGAGGCTGCTTCTTCTCCAAAGTAGGAGAAGGAAATGCAGCAAGGGTTGCCTCTTTTTCAACTGACTCCTATTGAGAGGGGTCAGAAGGACTGTGTTTAGTGGGTATGCTGGTGGTTTTCATTTTGTCTAAGGGCTTTCTCCTTTGCCTGGAGTACATGGTTGGAGAAGATGGAGAGGTAGGAGGTTGTTGTGTTTGGACAGGTAAGGAGACTGGGCTAGAAACAGGTGGTGGAACCTGTTCCATAGTTTCAGTGGGCACAGAGCCCTGTCCACAAAGGCTTCTGGTTCAACAAATGAACCTGGGTGACCATACTGCTCCCCCTTGGTCACTGAGGCTAAGGGCACAGACTTTGCTATTTTGGTCTTCTTGGTGACAGGCCCAACTTCACTAGACTTTAAGGCACACTTTGCCTTTTTAGTTCATGATTTGGATTATCTTGTGGTAGCAGGAGTTGGATTCACCTCCTAAGTAGAAGGTCCTTCCACCAAACCAAGTATCCTCCTATTTGGTGTTGCAAGAGGATCATCAGCTTAGACTGGGGAGTGAAATACCTTGTTTACAATGACAGGAAACACCATAGACTTGAGGAATGGCTAAGAGTTGTAGAGACGACCACCACAAACATGCTTGAATGTAAGGCTTAGAAATCTTGGATATCTTACAGCAGGAGGATGCTATTCTTGTTCCACAAAGGCCCTCAGATTGGACAATATCCATTTTGCCATATTCAAAGTGGTCCCATCCATAAACTGTATTGCTATTTGTACTTCATCACGACTAAGCTGATCAAAAGAGCCAACCTTACAGCCTAGACTCATCACCACAGAGGCAAAGAGAAAACTGTTAGTTGGTGCAAGCTCCTTTCTGAATAAAGTAGCACCCTCCCTAGGTGCTTATACACCACAACAGCGTAGCAAATTTTCCATTTGTTCATTCTCAGGCTATGGTTTATCATACTTTTCAGCAGCAGGAAGATGAAGCACCTCCTGTACATGACCTGTAGTGATCTCAACATTCTGAGTGTTGTTGAGAATAGTCCCCCTAATGGTTTTTGTAGCAGGGTCATAAGAACAGGTATACCAAAACTCATAGACCATATCCTGAAGCATAACACCAGAGGTAGCTGTCATGACATAGTTAAGAGGGTGAGCATTCAGGAATTTAACCATATGTTCATAGCCTTTCCTGACATAGTTTTTGGGAATGGTTAGGTTGGCCACATAGTTTGTGGGTTTGATGGTTAACATGGTTGTAACTGATAAGTGTTTGACAACATCATCACCAGCGAATGCATGAACGAAGGGGGTATTGTAGGGCATTTTAGTAGTAGCTGAGGATGCACAATTTTTGGACACAAAGTCTCTTTCAAGTTTTAGGGTTTTGCAGAGGGTATAGATGCAGTAAGGAAGAAGAAGATGATGAAACAGTGATATAGGTATTTATAGGATTTGAATGTGAGATAGTGGGAGAGAGAAAGTTTAGGACGGTTGATTTGAAATATGATGACTTAATGGAAAACAGAACGGTTTACCACGTCAGCACGTTTGTCAGACCAACTTGACCTTTTTCTCCACTTAAACACGTAACACAAATTATTCGTAGGTTATTAAGATAAATAAATACATCACTTAAGTAACTTAAATGTGAAGTAATGTTAATTAAAAGCTTATGTTCAAGTCAGTTATTTAAACCTGTGATGAAAGTATTTCATCAAACGCTAATCATTCTATAACCTGTCTGTTCAAACCTGTGCAGTTATATGAGAACAAGTTTCAATGTGAAACCTGTTCAATAGCTGAACAGATTACAAGGCTTTGCCTTGTATGATAGAATATAGAGTGAGCAGGTTTTAGATTTAGACAACAGAACAGGTTTGATAGAAAAACTTAGTTTTACGGAACTTGTTATCTCGTCAAACCTGTTATTTGTCAAACTCGTTCAAATCTTAAGAAACTGGCTAAGTGCAGAACAGATGAAACCTGTTCTGTCAAAGCTATTTTGTAAAATTTTATCAGATTTGATTGAGTAGTTTTAGAACATTAATGACACTTAGTCACTTTATTTAACATTCCCAGCTTGCACACAAGGAAATTGAATCTTCTTTCATCAAGAGGTTTGGTGAAAATATCTGCAAGTTGTTCTTCTGTGGGAATAAAAGTTACCTCCACATTACCTTTTTGGATGTGATCTCTTATAAAGTGATGTCTGACCTCAATATGCTTTGTTCTAGGATGGAAGACAGGATTGTTGGAGATGGCTATGGCACTTGTGTTATAAAATAGAATAGGAATTTTCCTATATACAATGACATAATCTTCAAGATGATGTTGCATCCATAAAAGTGGAAATAGAATTCTGCTTCTTGCTGCACCAACTGATCAACTTTCCACCAAGGAGTTGACATCCACCTGTTGTGCTTTTTCTGTCTAGCCTGCAACCTGCAAAATCAGAATGATTGTATATCCAATTAGATTAAGGCTGGAGTGTTTGGGATACCAATGACCCAAACCTGGTGTACCCTTTAGGTATCTGAAAATTCTTTTCACAGCAGCAAGATGTGATTCCTTTGGATCAGCTTGGAATCTGGCACATAGACAGTTAGCAAACATTATATCTGGCCTACTAGCTGTTAGATATAGCAAGTTCCCAATAATACATCTGTAAGCTGTTACAGAAACAGTTTTGCCACAGGTATCAGCATCCAAATTAACATTAGTTGCCATTGGGGTTTTGATGGGAGAACATTGATCCAATTTAAACTTTTTCAAGAGATCTAATGTATACTTTCTTTGATTTATGAAAATTCCATTTGAGGTCTGTTTAACCTGTAATCCTAGAAGAAAGTTAGTTCACCCATCATGCTCATTTCATACTTAGATTTCATGAGTAGTGCAAAATTCTTGCATAACTATTCGTTAGTAGAACCAAATATTATGTCATCCACATAAATTTGAACAAGCATAATATCAGTTTTCACTTTCTTTATGTAGAATGTAGTATCCACATAACTATGGAATAACCATTGCTCATAAGGAAATCAGTAAGAGTATCATACCACGCTCTTGGGGCTTGTTTCTGACCATAGAGTGCTTTGATTAACATATAGAGAAAGCCTGGATGATTATCATTTTCAAAACCTGGTGGCTGCTTAACATATACCTCTTCTTGCAGCTTACCATTTGAAAATGCACTCTTTAGATCCATTTGAAATACCTTTATGCTCTTGTGAGCAGCATGAGCTAGAAACAAACGAATTGCTTCTAGCCTGGCCACTAGAGGAAATGTTTCATCATAGTCAATACCTTCTTCTTGTCTATACCCTTGAGCAACAAGTCTTTCCTTATTTCTAATGACATGACCTTGTTCATCCATCTTGTTCATGTAAACCAATTTAGTACCAATTATTGTCTTACCTTTAGGCACAGGGACCAACTTCCATACATTGTTTCTCTCAAACTCTGCATGACGGTGATCCCAGTGGCATCTATCAGAGCATCATCAATTTTTCTTTGGCTCCATTAGGGACACAATGCTTAAGAACATACAAAAGTTCCCAAGACTGTCCCATCTTGTCTGCACACCTTTATTGATGTCATCAATAATTTGATCATTTGGGTGACATCTGATCCACTTAGGATCATGTTTCAATGAGGATTCCTCTCTATCATTTTCATTCTCAACAGGTCTTGTAGAACAACTCTCAAGATTTTCAAACACACTGACATCTTGAGCCTGTTCACTTATTGAGGATGAACCGTTGTTGTTGAACACGTCAGCAGAGTATTTAGGGAAATCAACATTGATTGGTTCTGGACATGGTACATTAACTATATCAGTGCACTTATTCACACATGGTGTACCAATATAGTCATCATCATGTCCATTTTGGTTAACAGGTTCCATTCTGGGTGATGTGGAAGCTTTGGAGTCCTTTTCTTCAGCATTGGAATGCATGAGATCATTAAAGCTGAAATTTCCTGAAACTGATTCAGGAACAACTTCGGTTGAAGGATTTGCAGACTCTTCAAAGGTCACATTGATAGATTCATCTGTCACCTTCTCCTGGGATTGTATACAATGTAGGCTTTGGAAACTGCTGAGTATCCAACAAACACTCCTTCATCAGCTTTGGGTTCAATTTTGGCCAGCTGATCCCTTTGATTCAGAATGAAACAAGGGCATCCAAACACATGGAAGTAGTTTATATTTGGCTTTCTTCCTTTGAGTAAATCATAAGGAGTTTTGTTAAATCTTTTTACCACTAAGAATCTATTTTGAGTGAAGCAAGCAGTGTTGACAGCTTCAGCCAAAAATGATGAAGGGAGACCTAATGCACACAACATTGTCCTAGCAGCTTCTATGAGTAACCTATATCTCCTCTCAGCAACTCCAGCTGAAAAGTTTTGAGAAATCCCATTTTCTTCATTGAAGTCCTCAAGAGTACTATTTTTGAATTCAGTACCATGATCACTTCTAAGCTGTTTGACTTGGGCAGAGTTCAGAACTTCCATCTTCTGGATAAACTCAATAATTTCTCTGGCAGCCTCTCTTTTGGTCTTTAGGAAGATCACCCAAGTGTACCTGGAGAACTCATCAACCATTACAAAGGTGTATCTTCTACCTCCTAGACTTTAGACATTAACAGGTCCAAACAAGTCCATGTGGATTAAGAAGAGAGGTGTATCAATAGAGAAATTATGCTTAGAATTAAAGGATGTTTTTCTTTGCTTACCCTTCTCACAAGCTGTGCAGAGTTTATCCTCAACAAAAGTTATAGAAGGCAAACCTATTACCAACTCTTTCTTACAGAGTTTGTTGATATTCTTGAAGTTCAGGTGTGATAGCCTTTTGTGCCATAACCAGTTGAGGTCTGCATTGCTTCTTGAGATGAAACAGGTTTCAATTGTTTAGTCAGCAGATTTCATATCAACAATATATACCCCTTTCTTTTTTTGTGCACACATCACAACTTTGCCTTGGGAATCCAGCATGTACCCTAGGTTCATAAAAGTTAACCTTATAGCAAACATCACGTAGTTGGCTGATGCTTACAAGGTTATGTTTTAGCCCAGACACATAAGCTACTCTGTTGAAGATTGCAGCACCTGCATGAAGGGTTCAATATGCTTCTATGGGTCCCTGAACATTGTCACCATAGGTGACTTTTGGGTCTTTCTCAGGCTTAAGGTCACTCAGCAGTTCCTTATAACCTGTCATGTGACCAGAGCAGCCACTGTCCAAGTACCAAACCTGGCTTGGTTGTCTGACCTGCAGAGTAAAAAGAGGAAACATTAGTTCTTAGGGGAACTCATCACAGGGATGATTTCTCCTTCCTCATCGACATTTGTTGATGGACCACTTAGTTCAACACTAATATTTCCAATTTGGATTGTATCTTCTGCGGTACTGCAAGGTTACTTCCAACACTGCTGGATTTTGCAATGTTGGAGCTAACAGTGTCAGCATGCCATATGTCCTCAGATTCAGGACATTCCTTGGCCATGTGAGTTTTCTTTACACATTTGTAGCATTTTCTCTTTTTAGATTTCTTGAAAGAAGAACTCCCAGAAACACATTCTGATTTATCTCTGTTGGGCTTGTTAACAGGTTTTGCAAATGTTTCACTTGTTTTTGTACAGCCAAAAGATTTGATGGAAGGTACAATAGTAAAAGCTTTGCTTGTATCCATTTTCCTCTTTTTAGGAGGACAGAGATCAAATACAGGTTATTTAACTGTCTTCTATCCTTCCTCAGGTTTGGAAAACTTATTTCCAGTTTTCTCAGGTTGAGAAATGGCTTTGCCTTTGCCTTTACTGAGCTGTGATGACTTTTGCCTACTTGTGGTAGTATGGTCATCATGCTTGGTTTTATCAAAAGATTTTCTTTCAATTATAACCAACTTACTACCATGATTTAAAAATTTATTTGAAATCAAAGTAGATTTACTTCCAACATGAGATTTACCCCCGTTGGATGTAGGCTGCTTTCCTTTTGAGAGTTTCTTCTCAAAGAATTCAACATTGAATGGAGGAACATGTCTCTTACCATTAGCTTTGGCCTTAGAACCTGTTTTATTAACAGAATTAGCAGCCATTGATATAGTTTTAAGTTGTTTCCGATTTTGTTGTTTAAGTGAGCTTGTTGAGCACTTAGCTGGCTGGTTTGATGGAGAACACATACCATCACCAGACTTTTACAACTTTTTCAGATAAATTGTCAGTTTTTTGAGGTCTGACAAACCTGTTTGTTGAAATCATCTTTCCATTTACATTTTGAATAAATGTATTTGGAAGCTCACCAAGAGAAGACAGATTTGTTTCCAGAATCTTGATTTCAACAATTGAAGCTGCTTTATCAAGATCTCCTCCAAGATAGGCTTGTATTTGAGCAGGAATTTGCTCATTGATACATTGATTGACTCTTTTAGCTGAATGGCACCAGGAGTCAACAATCTTTCAAAGCTTTGAATGATTTAAGTTTGTTTCTCTCTTTTCCTCTAATAAAATTGTATTGATGTGTTTTACTTCATCAAGTTCAGTTTTCAACTTATGAAAACCATCAAGTTCATTAGTATTTATATCAAGATCAGTTTTTAATTTTGAGATTTCAAAATTTAGAGCATCATGTTTCTCAATAGCAGCTTTCAAATCCAAAAGTAAGTAATCAAACATTTTAACTTTTTCTTCAAAGCTCTAATCTTAAAATTTTGTACCTTGTACATCATTGTGGGATTCCAGTTCTCCAAAGAGCTAAGACCTTCAGCTTCAGCTTTCGCCAACTCTTGTTTGAAGTTACTTGTTGAGGGAGCATCAGTGTTGGCTACTAGACAGTTGTTGTCCTCTTCATCAGATGATGAATCAGAATCTTCCCAATCACAGATTTCAGCCATTAGTCCCTTCTGTTTGTTAGAAGCCATAAAGTCTTCTATCTATTTCAACTTAGCCATGGCCATAAGGTACTTAACCCTGTAACCATCGTCCTTGTTTGTCTTGTAAGGTTTGGAAGATAAGCCAACAGCTTTAGACACACAGTCAGCAGCTATATGACAAATTTTGCCACATTTAAAGCACTCAGCTTTGGTTTTATCAAATGTTTTCTTTTTTATAGCACCTGATTTTCTATGTGACACTTTATTTCCAAATCTTTCCTTGTTGAACTTTCTGACAAGCATAACAATCATTTGCTCATCATCAAGTTTAACAAGATCTTCACAATCATCTTCTTCTTCGGAGATCACCTCCAATTCATCATCAGCCTGTTGATCAGCTTGCGTGAACACATCACACACCTAATTTACAGGTTGTCTCACACTAGCCACTAAGGCTGCACCTCTCTTGGACATTTCCAAGGCATTTCTCTTTTGTTGCCTTGATTGTTCATCATTCTGCAAGGATCCATAGAGACTGACTAGATCCATACCTTTGATAGTGCCTGTGTTTCTAAGGATAGTAGAGAAGTAGTTCAATTCCTCAGGCAAAATGTCCTGGAACTTTTTCACCAGGGTTAAACTGTCCTTGGTGATCCCAACAGCTTTGAGATCATTGATTAGAAAAGTGAACCTGGTGTAGGTTTCAGTGAGACTGTCATTGGGTTTTGCAAAGAATAGTTCATATTGTCTAACAAGATTATTGATCTTGTTATCCAACGTGATAGTGGGGCCATCATCGACAGTACACAAAGTATCCCACATTTCTTTGGCAGTTTTCATCTTCTCAACCTGTTTGAACACATCATCAGATAGAGAGATGACAAGGTTTTTCCTGGCTTTTGCATCAAGTGCCACTAGTCTTTTATCTTCATAAGTCCACTGAGCTTTTGCTTTCTCAATGGTCCTGACCTCAGGAACAACACCTTCAGCAGCAGGAGTGATAGTAATGATAGTGTAGGCACATATGGACCTTCAAGCTAATTGCTTAGTGAGTCAGCTGATAATACAATTATGTATAATTATGTGCATAGTGTGTTGCTTGCTATGCTTCACGTGTGTTACATTCTAAATTTCAATCATGTGGAGTTTATTTTGTAATAGTTAGTCACATTTTATTTCCATGTAATTTTATTCTTTCTATTGTTTTTGAATTATTATATTTAGAAGTTGAAGGGTGTAGTTTGTAAACCCTTCAAAGTTGGATTTAATATTTAAGGGAAACCCTCCAAGGGTTTCCCACAACTTTGTCTTTATTATAATTGAAAGATAGTGGTCGCCAACTTCACACATTTTCTCTCTGACATTTTTCATCTTTGATTGAGTGGTCTATTCTCATTGTTTGAATATCATTATCATTGTTTGTTATTGTGAGTGCAACGATTATTGATAGGGAAGAATTAACAATTGAGATACACGATCTCCTCAACGCATTAGAGCTTATTAATGACAGGTTGCATGCTCGGCAGGTGATAAAAAGATTTGACGTTATCCTTGGTTTACAAGAATCTATAGAGCAAGCCTGTCATTTATCCTCCTCAATGATTGAAAAGGGGGAGATTGTTACATTCTAAATTTCAATCATGTGGAGTTTATTTTATAATAGTTAGTCGCATTTTATTTCCATGTAATTTTATATCTTTCTCTTGTAATTTAATTATTGTATTTAGAAGTTGAGGGGTGTAGTTTGTAAACCCTTCAAAGTTGGATATTGATATTCAGTAATTAACAACCACAATTAAGATCTAACAAATAAGAACAAGATAAGATCAACACTAACCGAATGATTTATTTCCACGATGAGAGAATTACTATATGTAACTTGGAAAGCTCTGAAATCAAGAACCCTATCCGTACAAAAGGAATATTCAGTGCTACAACTTTCTGATACGTACAACTACAATATTGTAAACTTCTATTTATATACACATACAAATGTTAAGAAATTATAAAATAGCCCCTTGACTTATTACATTCATAAACAATATTAATTCCCAACAATCTACCCCTTTTATGAATCAGTCTTTAATCTTTAAATCCCAACTTCATCTCAAACCTTCTGATGCTTTTTCTGTTACTCAGTCTTGACTCTATCTTTGAAACAAAATTTACCATCATTTTTCTATCTCCTGAACTTGTGCCTCCTTTCTTTGATTGACGTTTTGCATCATAAACAAGTTTTCCATTCAGCCCCGTCATTACTTACTGAAGAGTACCATCACAATACTTATTTAGTTCAACCATCCGCATGGCTCTCTTTGTTTGATCCTTGTCTTTGTAAATAACCACTGGATGCTTGGCAAGAACAACTTGATACTCTTTCAGTCTTTCCATATTTTTGATAAATCTGTTTGGCGCAATAACATTTATTCTTCTCATCCCTCTCTCAACACCAATATGTAGATCTTGAACTGACAGAAAAACCAACTTGGTGTGCATGAAATGGAATAAAGATTTAAGTGCAAATCAGCAATATTCTTCTCTCTTGTTCCGACACAACTAACCATACAAATCCTCTACATCAACCAGATTGATATTGAATAAATCAGCTTCACTAAACACATATGTCTTTCCATCAGTTCTTGTCACTGTGAATGTAGGATAAAAGATGTTGACAAAACGATCTTTTTCAATCCTTATAAGATCAACTATCCTATGCTCACTCCTTACATCTTCAATCCGCTGTGTTTTATTCTCTTGGAAATGAGCGTTATTGACAAGATTCGGCATATTTGGCTCAATCACTCTAAACAGCTTCAAAAACGAGCATGACGCATGTTTCTTGCAGAATATCTTTTCTCTAAGTGATCTTCCAAAAATGGAAGTCTGTTCGTTTTCCTAATGAAGTCTGTATTCTGATTTTCGGATAGCATCAGCTTCTTGACCTTCTTTTTGCTAATCTCATCTTCATCCAACAAACTCAACATATCATTTATTTCTTTCTGCACTTCTTCTTGTACTGCATATCTCAACTGATGCTGACATTTTGATTCATCTACTAAATTGTAACTCTTAAAGAACTTATCCATCAAATCTACTTCATTCAATACTTTAACTAATTTCGGCACCACATCACTGATCGAAAACGGATCATATTCTTATTTTACTGTAACCGTCACCGCAGGCTTTTCAACCGTTAGCGTTGGCATTTCATCTCTTAAGATCTCCTCGACCAGCTCTTCCTCATCAACTATCCTTTCAACTCTCAGAGTCACATCAGATGATTTGAACACTTCTTCCTCAGGCACACCAATCTCTTTTTCAGCTGCTTCAACTTCATTATCTGAATCATCATACTCTTCAAAAGTGTAAATCCCAGATTGTATACTCAACGGAACTGGAACATCTTCATAAAGAATCAATTCCAACTCACTCTGAGCATCAACCGGTTTTTTAGTTTAGCCTCCTTCTTCTCCTGCCCCTTCACCTCCAGTTTCTTTCTCAGTATACACAACCATTTGTAACTCTGCGTCTCCAAGCTTCCACCTCTTCTCCCCCTTATGAGGAGCATCATCGGAGTCTTCATCGTCATGATCCTCATGTTTTCGTTTCGATCCTTAAGCTTGAGACTTACAGATTTGCTCAATGAAAGATAATCTTTCAGATAGAGAGCCTAGAGCACTAACAACA
This sequence comes from Centrapalus pauciflorus, assembly GCA_020465985.1. Classification (NCBI taxonomy): domain Eukaryota; kingdom Viridiplantae; phylum Streptophyta; class Magnoliopsida; order Asterales; family Asteraceae; genus Centrapalus; species Centrapalus pauciflorus. Next base: position 341,265 of record JAANYP010001393.1, on the reverse strand, counting down.
ATATTTTCTAATCCAGACATCCGTTCCTTCAATTTATCAAATTGTTCAATACAATAATCATGCAACTCATTGTTCGAAATCTGTTTTTCTTCTTCTTCTACTTTTGCAGTAGCCTTCCCTTTAAGCAATCTTTGAATAGTGGGCATTTTGATTCATCATCTCAGCATATTGATTTGTCATTTGGCTTGTAACTCCAGTTGTCACGCAGACTTCCAGTTGTCACAACGGTTGAAGTTGTAAAAAGAACGTCCGTGTGGCTTGCTGTCAGAGTTGGCATTTGTGTGACTCTGGTAGGGCTTCCAACTACTTCAAGTGAAGGAGCAACAAATGCTTTCGACACTTTAGTTGTTCTGACAGGGACATGAAGTCCTTCTGTACTTACTTCAACAAATGAAGTTGACTCGAGTGTCCTACTCTGCATCTGTTCTACGACCGATGCTTGAAGGAATGTACATTGGGGCAGTTGTGTACTAATTTCAATATCCATGTAATGCAAATGATCCCAGGACAGATCTTGTGCAATATCCCCATGTAGAAATGAAACATCTCCTTGTTGGGAAGTTGATGAGTGGCTGGTGGGGTACGTGTGCAATCGCCTGTGGGGTACTGGCTGCTTCAATGTCAAGTCTCATAAGAAAGCTAACAGTAGTCATGGCTTCCTGGCTTTCTAGGTTTGGGGCATCCCTCACACTCACACTTTCCATCTCATCAACTTCTTTTTCAGGTAAACGCTCAGTTTGAGATTTTTCAACTATTTCTCCAACACCATCCATTTCATCATTATTGTCATCATCATCATCATCCTCTCCTTCATTCCCACCTTCTGGTATGTTTGGCAATGTTCATTTTGGAATCAGAATCATTCTCACCACCCCTCACCTCTTCTGCAACACCCTCAGTCTCAATAAGGTTTCCCTGTACGTCAACCCCTTTGTGACGTACCTCCTATCCTATATCTCCTTGGGTTAAAAACTCGGTTCTTGAGTTTCCATATGAGCATGGTCTATTCTTTACAACCTCACACTCTCCACATTCTCATCAGCATATTTTATCAGAGACTCAGGAATTGGCATGATGTTTGCATTCGGATCGTCCTTGACTCTGTGCAGGCTCATCATCACATAATCTGGGAACTTCTGAGATTGTGACCTCTTTGGTATTTTTTTCATTGGCCCGCAGTATTCCTCTTACCAGGATCTGAATAACCTTTGTAATGGCACAAACTTCCTTGCTCTATTTGTAGTCTTTACTAGCACTACTTCTTTAAGATCTTTCCATATACACTGAGCGAAGTCTTAGTGTTTCTTGTATGCCACCTCATGAAATAACCTCAAACATCGAAGACTTCCTCGGTCAATACCAGTATGCTTAGAAGTCATACATGTGTTCAAAATGCCAAACAGCGTATACCACTCTCCATTCAGACCATTTCGGTGAAACATTGAGCTCTTGGTCAGTGGTTTGGAGTAACCAAGGCTTACGAGTTCACGACAATCGTCTGAAACAAAATCTTCAAAATCAGCAAGATCTGGGAAATTGACAGTATCGATGCGTCTAGGTAGAAACAGATTATGACGCAGTCTTGCAAGAGTGATTTTGGATTTGAACTGGTCAATGGTGACCTTGAAATGATGATCACCTACATCAGGCACAAATTTAATTGTGTGCCAGATTTGATGTAAGTAGATATGAGGAATGGACGGTTTGTATTTTAAAAGGTAACCGAGAGGGTAACCTTTTAGAATTTCTACAATCACTGGGTGGCTTACTTTAATCGAATTTGGATCAAACTGGTGATTGTTATCAAGCAGGGTTAGGCAGTGTTTAGGTTTGATGAGTTTGGTTTCTGGTATCGAAGACGATGGTGATGGTCTGGTCACTGAGGCTGATTTTATTGGTTTTGAAACCAGAGTATGATTCGAAAAGAATGGGAGTCTGAAGAATTTGAGTTATTGGTGGGTGATTGGGATGCCATTTGTTACATGTAAAAATAACAAACATGTTAGATATACAAGGCAAACAAACTTAATCCTACAGATAGAGAAATAGAACATTTAACAAGAAATTACAAAAATCTGTGTCACATTGTTTAAAGCATCAGGATTCCAGACAATAATATTAAAATATTATTGTTATGACTACAAAGTCAATCGTTAAAAGACCAATTTAAATGTAACACAGATTTTAAAAATTTTTCTCGAAAAATGTGAAATTTCTTTGAAAAATTAAATTTCCCACACCTAGAAAATTTTTTGAAATTTTGGACTCAAACTTTATATACACATGGACAAACTCGAATTATACATGAACAAACTCGGTTAAAGTTGCATGAAACTCGAATAAGACTGAATATAAACTCGGATGACCCTATGATAAACTCAATTGAAGAAGAGGTCAACTTGGATGAAACTATATCAAACTCGAATAATGATTAAAGTTCCTCGAATGAACTTATATTAAACTCGAAAGACCCTTGGATTTTCTCGGGTGACCTTTCATCAAACTCGAAAGACACTAAGATTTTTTCGGAAAAGGCCTTGACAAACTCGAAAGTAACTTGAGTTTTCTCGCATTACTCTTTTCCAAACTCGAAAAAAATCTCAAATTTTCTCGAACAACTCTTTACTAAACTCGTTTAACACAATGGTTTTCTCGGGTGAAACTTAAACCGAGTTTGTGAGTTTTGAACTTTTCTAAGTCCTAAACTTTTTCAAACTCGAAAAACCCTTGAAGTTTTCTCGGATTCTTCTTATTCAAACTCGATAAAGACTACAGATTTTCTCGATTGAAGCTCGTATCGAGTTTGAACAAAAAAAATGTTCTAAGTCCTATTTCACTTACTGAAAGTTTCCAAAATCCATTTTATGGAATTTTTGATAAAAAAAACTTTACAAGATCCTACTCGAAAATGTATTTGAAACACTGTCCTTTTACTGAAGTTGTTCTAAAAACAACTCTTTGACCCACAAAAATTCGATTTTCAGCAAGGTTAAAAACTCGAAAATTTTTTAACTTTAAAACCCAAATTAAATGCCGTATGTTGTATTATGATACTTGAAATTTGATTTTCAAGCTTATATGATCATTATGCACACATACATACTTTCAATTTTAAATTTAAAATACAAATGTATGATTTTGGATATTCATACATCGACACACACACGAACACACAGTGGCACACCCTTGTGAACATGAAACTCGAAATCAAAACTAAAAAAATACTAAACGATAACAAAAAAAACTGAAATACTTACAAATTTCTATTGAAATCTTGAATTCCAACACACAAAACTTGTCACTTCTTAAAGACGATTTGAGAGGAACAATTGAAGAAGGAGACGGTGAACAGTGCACGGGTTTCAAAAAACTGAATTTGAATTTTGAATTTCAAATATATACCCTTTTTCAGATTTAAAAACCCGGCCCAAATTGATTATATTTCAGCCCACTCTTTTATTTTCTCTATTTTATCAAATAAGTCCATTTAACAAAAATCACACACATACAAAAAATAAAAACAAAAACCCAAAAAAAATTTCACGAGAAAAACAATGTTGTAACACAAAAAAAAATGAATAAAAAAAATTTCACTAACTAAAAAAATTAAAATGCATTAAAAACAAATCTGCTCCCCTTGAACTTTGCATTGTTGCTCCCCCTCAGATGAATATCATCTTTTAAGCTTGCTCCCCCTGCAATCAAGAAGATAAAAAATTATCACATATAAAAAATCAGATAAAATTTTTTGTTTGCTCCCCCTGCACATGATAATCCGATTCAGTTAAATCTCAGAAAAATTAAAATATTGAAATCACATGAGATTAACACAATAATTAAATTAAGTAAAAACTGTAAAATTAAAATTATATTGTATAACAACTGAATGTTTAAATCTTCCGATTCAACATATCCAATTTGTATACCAAAAAGTAGTGTTTTTCATCTAATGCTTTGGTAAACAAATCACCTAGTTGATATTCAGTCGGTACAAAACATAATTCTACATTACCATTTTCTAGATGATCCTTTATAAAATGGTATCGAATGTCTATGTGTTTTGTTTTGGAGTGTTGCAACCGGATTCGAAGCTATTGCAATTGCGCTCTGTGAATCACAATGAATTGAAATCTTCTGAGGTGTAAACCCATAGTCACGTAAATGACTCTTCATCCACAACACTTTGTGACAGCATGATGATACAACAACATATTCCGCTTCAGCGGTTGACAGCGACACACAATGTTGTTTCTTGGATGACCAGCAGACGGGTTTATCACCAAGGAATTAAACTGATCCTGATGTGCTTTTTCTGTCCATTTTATCACCTGCATGATCAGCATCAGGAAAGGCAGTCAATGTAAATATTGATTCTCTTGGATAACACAAACCTATGTTCGGAGTACCCTTCAGATTTCTTAAAATTCTTTTGGCAGCAGCCAAATGTGATTCTTTTGGATTTGACTGATAACTAGCACAGAGACATGTAGCAAACATAATATGAGGTCTACTCGCGGTTATATATATTAATAACCTAATAATTCCTCGATAATGAGTTACATCAACAGGTTTCCATGAAATGTCCTCATCGATTTTTGATTTAGTATCAGGAGCCATGAGTGTTTTCATTAAGGTACTGTAGACCATGTTAAATTCCTTCAACATGTCTTGAATATATTTTTACTAGTTGATGAAAATTTCATCACTCAGTTGTTTAACTTGTAGCCCCAAGAAAAAATTGATTTCACCCATCATGCTCATTTTAAATTTTTTGGACTTTAAACACGCGAACTTTTTACAAAATTCAGTATTAGTAGACCCAAATATTATATCATCTACATATATCTGAATTACTATGATATCTAGACTCTGACGTTTAATGAATAAGGTAGTATCCACTGCACCTTTGTTGAAGCCAGATTTGATAAAGCATCATACCAAGCTTGAGGTGCTTGTTTAAGGCCATACAGTGACTTATCTAAAATATATACATGATCAGGCTTCGAAGGATCTGCAAATCCTTCAGGCTGATATGTATATACTTCATCCCTTAACTCCTCATTCAAAAACGTAGTTTTTACATCCATTTGATATACTGTAAAATTCTTATGAGCGGCAAATGCTAAAAAACATTCTAATGGCCTCTATTCGGGCAACGCGGGAAAATGTTTCATCGTAATCTATACCCTACTCCTGACCATATCCTTTGGCCACGAGCCTCGCTTTGTTGTGAATGATGACACCATGTTCATCTTTCTTGTTCCTGAAAATCCACTTTGTGCCAATGATGGATTTGTCTTTCGGTCTTTCCACCAATCTCCAGACTCTCAACCTCTTAAATTGATTGAACTCCTCTTGCATTGCTACTATCCACTCTGCATCCTGAAGAGCTTCCTCTACCGTTTTGGGTTCAATCTTGCTCAAAAAATAAGAGACGAGTTATTCATTTATGGTAGCACTCCGGGTTTGTACGTAAGCAGAGGAATCACCAATGATGTTTTCAGGTGGGTGGTCCCTTGTCCATTTGAAAGAAGGAGGATAAGGTTGGAGTTGGTCTTGATTGGGACTCAAGTCTAGGTTGGGTGAACGGGGGATAGATTCTGATGTTGATGGAATATCAACTGAAGTAGGGGATTCAGAGTTTTGAGCATTCAAGGGAGTATCATGAGATTCTGGAGCTTAAGATTGTTGTACACTTTCAGAGGGAATGTGTACATCAGTTGTTGAAATCTCTTAAGTATTTCCAGAAATCGGTGGTTGTGAATGATCAGAGACTATGACAGGATCTTTAGTAACCCTGTCAGGAACCAAAATAGGAACATCAGATTTGGTCTTATCAAAGTAGTCCTCATAAAAATTTTCAAACAATTTATTTAAATCATTCATATCCTCTTTTAGCTCCGATGACTTCATAGAATTGGTCTGTTTAGACTTGGGTCCTTAACTGGTATGTCCAAGTGCCATTACGATTCCTTCATCAAATTTAACGTTGACGCTTTCGTTGACGGTCTTTGTGCATTTGTTGTAGACCCGGAATGCCACTAGTTCTTTTGAGTATCCAATGAATATTCCTTCATCAGCTTTCTGATTAAATTTTCCCAAGTTGCCTTTATCGTTCAAGATAAAACACCTACAACCAAAGACATGGAAAAATTTTATATTAGGAACTTGTTTATTTATCAGCTCATCTGGCGTTTTTCCGAATCTTTTATTTATTATTGATCTATTCTGGGTGAAACACGCAGTTGCCACAGCTTCAGCCTAGAGGAACAGCGGCAGATTGAATATGCTAGCATCGTCCTTGCAGATTCCACAAGCGTTCGGTTTTGTCGTTCAACTACACTATTTTGTTGTGGGGTACGAGCTGCTGAAAATTGATGCGATATCCAAACAGAACTACGAAATGTCTCTAGGGACTTGTTCTTAAATTTTGTACCATTATCAGATCTAATGGTCTGGACAGAAAGCTATAACTTGACTTGTATTTTGCGTATGAAGTTAATTATCATCTCAGTAGCATCAGACTTGGATCTCAGGAAGAACACCCATGTATATCTTGAATAATCATCAGCGATCACCAAAACATACTTCTTCTTATTGATGCTTTGTACTCGCATTGGCCCGCATAAATCCATATGAAGTAGCTCTAATGGCCTAGTTGAAGAATGTTCAACTTTTGGTTTGTGTGAAGCCCTCACCATCTTCCCTTTCTCACAGTCAGCACACAACTGCTCCTTTTAAAATCGGAGAGTCGGTAGACCTTTTACTAAACCTTCTTTTGCAAGGTTAGTCAGTTCTTTGAAGTTCAGATGAGGCAGACGGCGATGCCACAACCTGGATTCTTTTGACGATGCCTTTGACAGTAGACATACATCCTTTTAAAGATTAATGTTTCCTAAGTCTATGGAGTACAAATTTGTCTTCCTAGTTCCAGCTAGGATTTCCTTCCCTTCCCCAGATCTTATGCTACACCTATTTGCCTTAAAATTGACTTCCTACCCTTTGTCGCACTGTTGGCCCATACTGAACAAATTGTGGCCAAGACCATCTACATAAAATACCTTCTGAATTGTGATCTTTTCATATTCCAGACTTCCATAGCCTTTGATCGGACAGAACTAAACGTTGCCAAATCTGACCGTCCCATAGAATTTGTCCACAAAATTCGTGAGGGTGTCTCGATGTCCGGTCATGTGCTTGGAACATCCGGAGTCAAGGTACCACACATGATTTACCTACAAGACGAAATAAAACGTGAGGTACCCCCTTATAGTTGGGTACTTTTGATTTCGGTAATCATGTGGTATCACTCCAGGTAGAGAAACAGATGTTTTCTTTGCTTTTAGAACCCACTTTTAACAGTCTTTTTGGGTACAGTTCTTTTTGGAACTGATTTTGGAATTTGTTTCTTTGGATCCATTAACTGTTTTAAATTGGGAACCTTGTTCTTTGCTACCCATACATACATATTAGAATTTTACAATGATTTAGTATTCAAAGCATGGCATTTAGCAGAATTAAAAATAACAGTTCAGCACGAGAATATTTTTAACATTGTTTAACAGTTGATTTATTACAGGCAAAATTCCCTACACAACTAATCCTATTAGTAATACTAGTATCTTTAACTCTCCACTCTTTTCTAAAATTTGTCTTTTTCTTTTCAACTTGCTTCTTTCGCCATACTTGCTTCGATGTTTTTTTCACAGTATTATTTGACATAACAGAAGAACAAGAATTAGTCGATTTAGTATTGTCTTTATTCTGCAAAACTTTCTTACCTTTAGAAGCATCCGCTTTCTTCGCACTTGTTACATTATATGAAGATGATTCACCTTTTTCAAATTTAGAAGTAACAAAAGAAACTTTTGCTTTCTCCTTTCTATGTAAAACAGGTGATGGAATTGATTCAACCTTAGGATCTGTAGGTATTCTTTTCAAAATACTTACTGGTCCTACAGGTTTATCAGTTTGTTTGTCAGTTATTTGTTTTACAAATTCGTCAATTTTGACAAACATTTCTTCTAAAGAATTGAATTCAGAGTTCATATTGTAAGGCACAAAAAGGCCTCAGTCAAACCTGCTCTGCATCTGAGGGGGAGATTATTTGATGCTTTTGAAGGTTGAATTTAAGGCCCATTATATGCCTTATTGAAACCTGAAAAGGATTTGCAATATCAGCCTAAAGCTGTTCTATGTGTTGCATGTGTTGCAACAAAGGCAGTTTTGCCCAAGCTGTTCAGTCTGCTGAACAGGCTGGACATAAACTGTCTACGCTGCTCTACACTGATGAGCAGCTTGGGCAGTTTACAAGTGTTCTGTTCTTTGTGAATAGAACCTGTTCTTTGTGAACAGGCTAAACACTTTATGGAATGTGTTTCCAAGTCCTCATGTATTGTTTTTGACTACAAGATCAGTTTACAAAGTCGAAGACAAAGTGGAAATCAGAACTGCTCAGCCTGCCCAATCTGTTCTGTTACATGAAGACAAAAGGTTATTTGAAAAAGGGTGACAGACCTTTTTCTTATATCAAAATAGGCCTTTACAAGGAAGAAAAACACAAAGTTGACATTCCTTATTTGGTTAAAGGCAATGCAACAGTAGACAAAGTGAAAAGACAAAAGTTCTGCACATGTGAAGACAAGTCTGCTTTTCAGAAAAGTGCAGAAAAGTTATGTTGTCTTTTCAAACAAGACTTCTCCTTTTTCATCTCGTCCAATGAAGAAGCTTCACTTAGATCCTCTGAATGGGTATAAAAAGAAACTTCCAAGGATTGATCGATCAAGCCAAAAAAGCTAAGTGCTGAAAACAAGAGTGAACGTGCATTCAAAGTGTGTCTTTCATGCATGCAAGTCTGCTTGAATAAAACAGTGCTCAGTGTCTAAGCTGTTCTTATTCAAGCTTTTCCTCAGAGTCTTGTAAACACAGTGAGTGATTCTTAGTGAGTGTATTCAATGTAATTAGTTTAAGTCAGTCTTAGACTAGTTAGATATACTGTTGTATCTGTCATCTCAGCTTGAACCTTTCCGCATTCAAGCTTGTTTGTAATTAACATTTGTTAATAATACATACAAACATTGAGAAAATTGTGTGTAGTTTTTGAAGTGTTGTATTCACCCCCCCTCTACAGCTTAAAGCAATACACTTGGGATATCTTTTGGGACCTACAACTGGTATCAGAGCAGTTTAGAGTGTGTGTCATTCTAGATCTCTCATTCTCCCAAAATTTCCATGGACAACAGTGCTGCAAATTCCTCATACTATGACAATGGCTCAATGGACAAACCTCCAAAGTTCAATCATCAGAACTTTTCTGGTTGGAAGTGCAGAATGATGCTCTACTTAGAGAATCTGGATGTACAACTACCAGAGATTGTAATGGAGGGTCCCTATGTGCCAACCTCTGTTACAACAATAACTCCTGCTGTTGAAGGAGCTGCTCCTGAGATCAGAACATTTGAGAAAGCAAAAGCTCAATGGTCTGATGAAGACAAAAGATTGGTGGCTCTTGATGCAAAGGCCAGAAACAATCTGGTCATCTCTCTACCTGATGATGTGTTCAAACAGATTGAGAAGATGAAGACTGCCAAGGAGATGTGGGATACTTTGTGTACCGTCTATGGTGGACCCACAATCACACTGGATAACAGGATTAACAATCTTGTTAGACAGTATGAACTCTTCTTTGCAAAACCAAAGGAGACTCTCACAGAAACCTACACCAGGTTTACTGCTCTTGTGAATGATCTCAAAGCTGTTTGGATCACTAAGGACAACCTTACCCTGGTGAACAAGTTTTTGGACATCCTACCTAAAGAATGGAACAACTTTTCAACAATCTTAAGAAATTCAGGTACCATCAGAAGTATGAATCTTGTCAACTTGTATGGATCTTTACTAAATGATGAACAGTCAAGGCAACAGAAGAGAAATGCCTTGGAGATGTCTAAAAGAGGTGCAGCCTTTATGGCTAATGTGAGACAACCTGTGAATCAGGTGAGTGATGTGTTCACTCAACCTGATCAACAGGATGATGATAAGGAGGAGGTGTCATATGAGGAAGATAATGGAGATCTTGCTGAACAGGATGATGAGCAAATGATAGCTATGCTTGTTAAAAGGTTCAACAAGAAAAGGTTTGGAAGAAACATGCTGCAAGGAAGTTCAGGTGCTGGCAAAAAGAAGGCATTTGATAAATCCAAGGCTGAGTGCTTCAAATGTGGCAAAACTGGCCATATAGCTGCTGACTGTGTGTCAAAAGCTGTTGGTCAGTCATCCAAACCATACAAGACAAACAAGGATGATGGTTATAGGGTTAAGTACCTTATGGCCATGGCTAAGCTGAGGAAGTTGGAAAACTCAGTGGGTTCAAACCGCCAAAAGTGACTCATGGCAGAGACTTGTGACTGGGAGGAATCTGATTCATCATCTGATGAAGAAGACAATCAATGTCTGATGGCAAACACTGATGTCCCATCAACAAGCAACTTCAAACAGGATCTGGCTGAAGCTGCTGCTTTCAGCAGCTTGGAGAATTGGAATCCTACAATGATGTATAAGGTACAAAATTTTATGGATTACAGTTCTGAAGAAAAAGTTAAAATGTTTGAATATATGCTTGTTGGTCTAAAAGCTGCTGTTGAGAAGCATGCTGTTTTATTATCTGAAATCTCTAAGCTTAAAACTGATATTGAAACAAAGTCTAGTAAACTGGACAGCTTCCATAAGTTGGAAGCTGAGCTTGATGAGTTAAAACACATCAATTCCATTTTACTTGAAGAAAAGAGAGAAACAGATATAAAACATGCTAAGCTTCAAAAGATAGTTGACTCTTGGTGCCAATCTGCACAAAAAGTCAGCCACTGTATAAGTCAGCAGATCCCTGCCCAAATCCAAGCCTATCTTGGAGGGGATCTTGACACAGCAGCTTCCATTGTTGAGGTTAATAATTTAAAAGAAGACTTGTCCACTCTTGGTGAGCTTCCAAAACACTTTTATTCAAAGAGTGAATGGTAAATTAATCTCAACAAACAGGTTTTTCAGGCCTCAAAACACTGACAGCTTGTGTGAATCTAGCTCAAAAGCTGTTGATGAAATCAGTCTTTCATCTAATAAGCTTGCTAAGTGTTCTGCTAATTCACACAAGCAAAAGAAAGGAAAGCATGTCCAAACTGCAGCTGTGGACACCAAACCTGTTGACAAAACAGACTTTGGGTCTAAATCTGGTGTAAAAAGGCATTCTAATCCTTTTAATGCTGAACACTTTGAAAATAGGTTTTCAAAGGGAAAGCAGTCTGCCTCTAACAGGAGTAAGTCTCAAGTTGAAGGCAAAACTGCTGTGATTTCAAATAAGTTTTCTAATCATAGTGGTAAACTGGTTTTAAATGAGAATAAGTATTTAAAAACCAGAAATAATGATTATGTTGATAGGCAACATCAATCACATCTCAGGAAGAGCAAAGGCAAAGTCATTGCTCAGCCTGAGAGATCTGGGAATAAGTTTCCTAAACCTGTGGAAGGTCAAAAGCCAATCAAGCTTCCTATCTTTGATATCTGCCCTCCTAAAAAGAGGAAAGAAGAGACAGGAAAAGCAGTGGTTATTGAACTTTCCACTCAAGCTGTTGATTCATCCAAAAGTAATAAGTTTGCTAAACCTGCTGATGGAATCAACAAAAATAACTTAGAATGTGTTTTTGAAAGGTCATCTTCCAAAAATGCTAAAAGAAGAAAATGTTATATATGTGGAATGAAGACACATTTGGCCAAAGACTGTCCTGAAATTGTGGACATGAGGCCTGCTGACTCTGATGTTTCCCTCACTGCCAACATAAACAGTGTTGGAAACAGCTTAGCCAATGATAGTGGTATTCAAGCTGATACCATTCAAATAGGGAATATTAGTGTTGACATCACAAGTCCATCAACAAATGTTGATGAAGTAAGAGAACTCATCTCTGTGATGAGTTCCCCTAAAAGTAACTAATATTCTTCTTGTCACTCTGCAGGAAAAACAACCATCCCAGGTTTGGTACTTGGATAGTGGCTGCTCAGGGCATATGACAGGTTGTAAGGACCTGCTGAGTGATCTCAGGCCTGAAAAAGGGCCAAAAGTCACCTTTGGTGACAATGTACAGGGATCCACTGAGGGATATGGAACTCTTAAAGCTGGTGCTGCAGTGTTCAAAAGAGTAGCCTATGTGGTTGGGCTAAAACATAACCTTGTTATCATAAGCCAACTGTGTGATGCTGGCTATAAGGTTAACTTTGATGAGAACCTGGGTTACATATTGGATCCCCAAGGCAAAGTTGTGCTATGTTGTGACACCCTTGCCACAACAACCACCATTAACAAGACACCCAGGATTAATCACCAATACATCAATTACATAATGATCTGATTACTTAATTAAAGTGCGGAAGCAATTAAAGTACAAAATGAAGTATTACAACAATTCCATATCACTCTACGGTACTACAAAGGTTACATGTCTATATCTAAAAACTTCCATTACATTACATTGTCCCAAATTTATTACAACAATAATCTCAACAATTAAGTTACCAAATAAGCAACTGAGTCTTCAGTTCACTTCAAACAACAGCCTAGCTAGATGGTCCCGCAGCTGATTTTCCTTTTCCTGTAAAAATGTCAACAACTAAAACGTAAGCGAATGCTTAGTGAATACATAGATTGCGCATATTATAAATATTTATGAAGCCCCAGAGTAACCCCGACGACAAACGTCGTATACTCTCTTCGTACACCAAGTACGGACCAGAGCCGCAGCCCCTTCGAGCCCAAAGCTCGGCATTTACACATACCATCTGAGACAAACGAACGATCGGAGATGACATACTGCCTACCGGACCAGGAGGGATCAGCTCCAGCGTCATATAGCACAGTAACATCAGAATTAACGATGCGACCCACCGATCCATCACTAGATGCACAACAATCGAACGGACATGCAACAAGTAAGAATGTGCATCTAAATCTACGCAAGTTAGTGGAATTCCAACCAAACAAATGAAACAACAGGTCTCAGCAGGCAAAGCTTAACATAAATCAGATATAATCATGCGAAATCTACTGTACTCACAGTGGGTGCGTTATTAATCTTTAATCAATTTTATTTCTCCTCGGGCTTTCAACCGGATCCACAAAGTACCCCACTGTGGTTTAAACAACACCACAAGGGACCTGTACGTCAGTTGTAACAACATATCGTGTCAATATCTTGTTTAATTTCATAAACAATAATTTATAAAGTTTTTGCAATATCTGATCCCCATTTCGGATCCATGTCCGAATTCGGATCCCACCCGAATTCGGACCCCAATTCGGTCCCCATGTTAAGTTCGGACAATGCCAATTTCGGACCCCATTAGGTCTCAATTCGGACAATTGCAATTTGGACCTCATCCGAATTCGGTCCCCAAAACGAATTCGGACCCCCATCCGAGTTCAACACTTAGAATATATTTTTCTGTTTTGCATGTTTATCATTTCGGATCCTGTCCGAATTCGGTCCGGATCCGAGCTCCTGCCAGATCCGAATTCGGACGTCCGAGTTCATAATGGTGCAGTCTTGATATTTTCCAGATTTAATCCAAGTCATTTCTGGTACTAATTCATTACGTGAAATAACTCATACCAACTAAAAATACATCTATTTTCAACATTTTAACACCAATATTAACATCTTTATGTATCAAACCACTTCCTTTTTAACCCTTTTTCATCATTTTCGAACACACACTAAAAACACACACAAATCTCTAAAAATCATACTTCCAGGTCGAATCAGAAGCTGAAACTTGATATCTAGCATCATATATACTCGATTTAAACTAATCCATAATAAAACCAAACATGCATTAACATTTGAATCTCCAAAAATCAAATTTTCGGTTCATATAAAAACCGAACCAAAACCACCAAAATCGAAGTGTTGATGAAATTTTTACCTTAATTCGATGATTGCAGATGTTTTAGTTCCTTGAATGCAATCTGAATCCAAATTTCCAGCTTCAAATTTCAACTTTTGATGATCTTCAATGGTTTAGAGAGAGAGAGCCGAGAGAGATGAGATTTTTAGAGAGAGAGAGTTTTGTTTCAAATGAATTGAAATAACTCTTTTCCCCCCTTTTATTCCAAATTTCCATCTTTAGCACTTTTAGTCCTCAATTTAACCGGTTCCATTAAATACTGATTTTATAAGATAAAAGAATTCTATTTTTCATCTATTATCTTAATAATTTAAATAATCATTTTCACTTAAAAATTTTAAAATTCTAAATTTCCATAATATGCAACCGACTTTATAATTAATCCAAAACTTCGTACCAACTTTCATAATTCAACTTAAATTACAAATTTAAACTTAATAACTTTAAATACAATAATTTAAATCCGAGGATGTTACAGCATGGGCTCCACCACGCTTAACTTCGTCCTCGAAGTTACTCGGATTCGAACAGTTGTGGGTATTTCCTTAACATTTCCGCATTTGTCTCCCAAGTGTGATTCGCTCCTTTGTGATGCTTCCAACGTACAAGCACCATTTCTATCTCTTTGCTCCTTAATTTCTTCACCTTAGTATCCAATACACATTCCGGCTCTTCAACATATCGAAGCCTTTCATCAATCTGCAACTCAGCGTGATCAGCCCAATCTTCATTTTCTGCAGTGAAAGACTTCCTAAGATTCCCAACATGAAACACCGGGTGTATGCCCGACATCCCTTCAGGCAATTCTAACCGATAAGACTGATTTCCAACTTTTTCAACGATCCTAAATGGTCCGACGAATCTTGAAGCCAACTTGCCTCTCTTCACGAAACGAGTAACACCTCTCATAGGTGATACTTTCAAGTAAACCCAGTCATTCACTTCAAAGCTGATGGGTTTGTGCCTTCTATCGTAGTAACTTTTCTGACGATCCTGGGCCGCTTTCATGTTCTGCCTGATCAACTGTATTTTCTCATTTGTTTTTTGAAGCAAGGCCGGCCCAGCAATTGGTGTTTCACCCGTTTCTCTCCAACAAGTAGGAGTCCTACAGCTCCTTCCATACAGAGCCTCGAACGGTGCCTTCTTTATCGTCGCGTGGTAACTATTATTATATGAAAATTCGATCAATGGCAAATGATCGTCCCAATTACCACCAAGATCCAATATGCACGACCGCATCATATCTTCAAGCGTTAAGATGGTCCGCTCACTCTGACCATCAGTTTGCGGGCGGTAAGCTGTACTCATTGCTATCCTCGTACCCAACCCTTCTTGTAAAGCCGACCAAAAATTTGAAGTAAACCGGCTGTCCTGGTCCGATACTATGGACTTAGGCACTCCATGCCTAGAAACAATCTCGTCCATATAAATTTTGGCCAACTTTTCTAAGGAGTAACTTTCTCTTATCGGTATAAAATGTGCGGACTTAGTTAATCTATCGACTATCACCCAAACTGCATCATGTTGGCGCCTAGTCTTCGGCAGTTTTGTAACAAAATCCATAGTAATGTGCTCCCACTTCCATTCCGGAATGGGAAGCGGTTGCAGACTGCCATAAGGTTGTTGATGTTCGGCCTTTATCAACCGACAAGTTCGGCATCTCTCCACGTACTGACCTATGTCTTTCTTTAGTCCGGGCCACCAAAAGTCTGCTTTTAAGTCATTGTACATCTTGGTACTCCCGGGATGTACAGAATATTTTGATTGATGCGCTTCTTCGATGATTACATTTCGCATCCCACCAAACTTCGGCACCCAGATTCTCCCATATATACCTTTCAAACCCGATTCACTTGTTTCCATATTCTTTATCTGCACCCTTATATCCTCAGCACCAACATTCTCGTCTTTCAAGGCTTCATCTTGAGCGGCCTTGACATCATCAATAATTGTGGATGTTAACATAGTAGATGTCAACATGTAACAGCAATCTTTAGCATATGCTTTGCGACTCAAAGCATCAGCCACCACGTTAGCTTTTCCGGGGTGATAAAGGATTTCCCAATCATAATCCTTTATAAGTTCCATCGATCTACGCTGTCTCATGTTAAGCTCTTTCTAACTAAAGATGTATTTCAAACTCTTATGGTCCGTGTAGAGTTGACACTTAGTCCCATATAAATAATGCCTCCATAATTTCAATGCAAACGTAACAGCTGTTAACTCAAGATCATGAGTTGAGTAGTTCTTCTCATGTTGCTTAAGCTGTCTTGAAGCATAAGCAATAACTTTCCCACGCTGCATCAGTACAGCGCCTAACCCCAGTCTTGAGGCATCCGTATACACCACGAAATCATCGTTGCCTTCAGGTAAGGCAAGTATCGGCGCTTCACTTAACATTTTCTTCAGGATCTCAAATGCCTCCTGCTGCACAGTTTCCCACACAAACGATGCATTTTTCTTTGTTAATGCAGTCAAAGGAACTGCAATTTTAGAAAAATCCTTTATAAACCTCCGATAATATCCTGCCAACCCCAGGAAACTTCTAACTTCAGTAGCTGAACGAGGCGGTTCCCAGTTCTTTATTGCTTCAACCTTAGCTGGATCTACCGAAATCCCAGCTCCAGAAATCACATGCCCTAAAAATTGAATATGTCGTAGCCAAAACTCGCACTTTGAGAACTTGGCGTACAACTTTTCCTTCCTTAACAATTCCAACAGTTCTCTCAGATGTTCAGCATGTTCGGCTTCAGACTTAGAGTATACTAAAATATCATCAATGAACACAATCACTGATTTATCCAACATCGATCTGCAAACTCTATTCATTAAATCCATAAACACTGCCGGGGCGTTGGTTAATCCAAAAGGCATCACCAGAAACTCGTAATGTCCATACCGAGTCCTGAATGCTGTCCTTGGCACATCTTCCTCTCGAACCTTCAATTGATGATATCCCGATCTCAGATCAATCTTAGAAAATACACTAGCCCCGTGTAACTGATCAAACAAGTCGTCTATCCTCGGCAGAGGATACTTGTTCTTAATCGTCAACTTATTCAGCTCCCGGTAGTCAATGCACATTCGCATTGTGCCATCCTTCTTTTTCACAAACAATACCGGAGCTCCCCACGGCGACGAACTCGGCCGAATGAAGCCCTTGTCCAACAACTCTTGCAGCTGTGTCATCATTTCCTTCATCTCGGTTGGGGCGAGGCGATAAGGAGAACGAGCTACCGGTGCAGCTCCAGGGATCAGATCGATTCGAAACTCAACTTGTCTCTCAGGCGGCATGCCAAACAAGTCTTTCGGAAACACGTCCGGAAATTGTGAAACAACAGGCACGTCTGCCAACGTCCTCTTCTCAGCCCTGGCATCAACAGCATATGCCAGATAGGCGTCACATCCCTTTGCAACAAGCTTTCGAGCTTTTGCAATGGTCAGTAAACACAGATCCCCACTTCTCCTATCCCCATATATACAGATTTCACGCCCCTCCGGAGTAGTTATCTTGATCATACGATTCTTACAAACTATGTGAGCTTCCTTTTCGATCAACCAGTCCATCCCGATAATTACATCAAACTCACTGAATTCTATCGGAATCAGATCTAAATTGAAGACTACATCTTCAATTACTAACGTGAAATTTCGGTATACATGATCTACCTTAACTAAAGTATTGCTAGCAGTTTCAATATCAAGTATAGCAGACAACTTAGACAGTGGCATGGCAAGTCGTTGTGCAAAAGTAGTAGACACGAAAGAACGGTTGGCACCCGAATCAAAAAGAACTCGTGCAGGCATGGAATTTACAATAAACATACCCGTGACCACCTCTGGGTTTTCCCTTGCCTCCTCTGCAGTTATCTGAAAAGCACGAGCAGGTGCCCTCTGTGACTGACCCCGGCGGTTAACTGAACCACCACTCGAACCTCCAGACGATCGTGTTGATGATGGGACAGCAGCCGTTGGAGCATTCTTTCTACAAGTCCTGCTATAGTGACCCCACACCCCACACTTATAGCAAGCATCACCCTTCCTTGGGCAGTCATTCTGAAAATGGCCCAGCTCCCCACAGCAAAAACAAGCACGTCCGTTAGTGCATTTGCCAAAGTGCTCCAGATGACATTTATTGCAATACTGCGGCTCAGTGTTGATGGAGTATGCACGCGCACGACCGCGATCAGATGAACCAGATTGTCGGCGATACGACTGTTGAGGTGAGTACTGTGAAGACCGGGAAGAACCAGAATATCCTCCCTCGCGTTGGCGCTTCGGCGGTGACGGCTGTGTTGGATTGGTGGAAGCAGCAGCAGACCCGATCGAGTAACCCGACATAATCAAGATCTGTTCTACATTTCTGGCAGCCTCAAGTAAGCCAGCAAATGTAGGGTAGCGGACGTTGCTCATAACCCTCCTAATCTCAATGTCAAGACCAGCCTCGAACCTGGTCACTTTCCTTTCTTCAGTATCAACTTGATGAGGCGCAAACAGACTCAGCCTCGTGAACTCCACAGCATACTGGGACACAGTCTTAGTCCCCTGCATCAGTGCCATAAACTTTGCTTCCAACCTCCGGCGCTCATCAACCGGACAATATTGCTGAGTGAATAGATCCTTGAACTCAGCCCAAGTCATAACAGAAATCTTCTCCAATGTCAAAGCGTTCACCATGGCATTCCACCACATGATTGCATCATGCGTGAACATAGCAGTTGCATAACAAACCATGTCCTTCTCAGCACAGTCGCTGATTCGGAATGTTCGCTCTGTTGCTGTTATCCATTCCAGTGCGGCAACAGCATCCCCTAAACCGTTAAACTCTACAGCTCCATTTCCTTTAAAATCCTTAAACCGACAACCCCTGGGCTTATTAGATGACCCAGTGTTGTCATCTTGTTCCTCATTATTTCCTTCTCTTTCTTTTTCTTTGTTCTTCCTTTTATCTTCTCTTCTCTTAGCATCGGCCTCATCTTGAGCCCGAAACTGGTCTTATATCATCTTATTCTGCTCAGCCATCATGGCTAGCATCATCTCTCTTGCTTCTTCCGGTGTCATTCCTCCAGACATGTTCTGAAAATATAAACATATAACTTGTTTAGTAACATGTCATTTATTTATAGACACCGCCCAATTGTCCCGTATGATAGTCAATATTCTTATGATTACTAGATCGTAACCTATCTTAGTTCAGATCATTACTTAGAATCACTACATGTCAACACTTAATGTTTGAGACCAAGACCTCACGGACACTTGAATATCAAACTACTGCTCTGATACCATCTCGTGTGACACCCTTGCCACAACAACCACCATTAACAAGACACCCAGGATTAATCACCAATACATCAATTACATAATGATCTAATTACTTAATTAAAGTGCGGAAGCAATTAAAGTACAAAATGAAGTATTACAACAATTCCATATCACTCTACGGTACTACAAAGGTTACATGTCTATATCTAAAAACTTCCATTACATTACATTGTCCCAAATTTATTACAACAATAATCTCAACAATTAAGTTACCAAATAAGCAACTGAGTCTTCAGTTCACTTCAAACAACAGCCTAGCTAGATGGTCTCGCAGCTGATTTTCCTTTTCCTGTAAAAATTTCAACAACTAAAACGTAAGCGAATGCTTAGTGAATACATAGATTGCGCATATTATAAATATTTATGAAGCCCCAGAGTAACCCCGACGACAAACGTCGTATACTCTCTTCGTACACCAAGTACGGACCAGAGCCGCAGCCCCTTCGAGCCCAAAGCTCGGCATTTACACATACCATCTGAGACAAACGAACGATCGGAGATGACATACTGCCTACCGGACCTGGAGGGATCAGCTCCAGCGTCATATAGCACAATAACATCAGAATTAACGATGCGACCCACCGGTCCATCACTAGATGCACAACAATCGAACGGACATGCAACAAGTAAGAATGTGCATCTAAATCTACGCAAGTTAGTAGAATTCCAACCAAACAAATGAAACAACAGGTCTCAGCAGGCAAAGCTTAACATAAATCAGATATAATCATGCGAAATCTACTGTACTCACAGTGGGTGCGTTATTAATCTTTAATCAATTTTATTTCTCCTCGGGCTTTCAACCGGATCCACAAAGTACCCCACTGTGGTTTAAACAACACCACAAGGGACCTGTACGTCAGTTGTAACAACATATCGTGTCAATATCTTGTTTAATTTCATAAACAATAATTTATAAAGTTTTTGCAATATCTGATCCCCATTTCGGATCCATGTCCGAATTCGGATCCCACCCGAATTTGGACCCCAATTCGGTCCCCATGTTAAGTTCGGACAATGCCAATTTCGGACCCCATTAGGTCTCAATTCGGACCATTGCAATTTGGACCTCATCCGAATTCGGTCCCCAAAACGAATTCGGACCCCCATCCGAGTTCAACACTTAGAATATATTTTTCTGTTTTGCATGTTTATCATTTCGGACCCTGTCCGAATTCGGGCCGGATCCGAGCTCCTGCCAGATCCGAATTCGGACGTCCGAGTTCATAATGGTGCAGTCTTGATATTTTCCAGATTTAATCCAAGTCATTTCTGGTACTAATTCATTACGTGAAATAACTCATACCAACTAAAAATACATCTATTTTCAACATTTTAACACCAATATTAACATCTTTATGTATCAAACCACTTCCTTTTTAACCCTTTTTCATCATTTTCGAACACACACTAAAAACACACACAAATCTCTAAAAATCATACTTCCAGGTCGAATCAGAAGCTGAAACTTGATATCTAGCATCATATATACTCGATTTAAACTAATCCATAATAAAACCAAACATGCATTAACATTTGAATCTCCAAAAATCAAATTTTCGGTTCATATAAAAACCGAACCAAAACCACCAAAATCGAAGTGTTGATGAAATTTTCACCTTAATTCGATGATTGCAGATGTTTTAGTTCCTTGAATGCAATCTGAATCCAAATTTCCAGCTTCAAATTTCAACTTTTGATGATCTTCAATGGTTTAGAGAGAGAGAGCCGAGAGAGATGAGATTTTTAGAGAGAGAGAGTTTTGTATCAAATGAATTGAAATAACTCTTTTCCCCCCTTTTATTCCAAATTTCCATCTTTAGCACTTTTAGTCCCTCAATTTAACCGGTTCCATTAAATACTGATTTTATAAGATAAAAGAATTCTATCTTTCATCTATTATCTTAATAATTTAAATAATCATTTTCACTTAAAAATTTTAAAATTCTAAATTTCCATAATATGCAACCGACTTTATAATTAATCCAAAACTTCGTACCAACTTTCATAATTCAACTTAAATTACAAATTTAAACTTAATAACTTTAAATACAATAATTTAAATCCAAGGATGTTACATATGTGCTCAACGAAAGAAAGGTGTATATGTTGTGGACATGCAATCTGCTGATCCCACAACTGAAACCTGCTTTGTCACAAGAACAAATGCAGACTTAAACTGGTTATGGCATAAAAGGCTGTCACATCTGAACTTCAAGAACATCAACAAACTCTGTAAGAAAGAGTTGGTGACAGGTTTGCCTTCTATGACCTCTGTTAAAGATAAACTCTGCACAGCTTGTGAGAAAGGCAAGCAGAGAAAATCATCATTTAAATCCAAACATAACTTCTCTATTGATACTCCTCTCTTCTTAATCCATATGGACTTGTTTGGACCTGTTAATGTCCCAAGTCTAGGAGGAAGAAGATACACTCTAGTAATGGTTGATGAGTTCTCCAGGTACGCATGGGTTATCTTCTTGAAGAACAAAGGAGAGGCTGCTAGAGAAATTATTGGATTTGTGAAAAAGAAGGAAATGCTGAACTCTGCCCAAGTAAAGCAGCTTAGAAGTGATCATGGTACTGAATTCAGAAACAGTACTCTTGAAGACTTCTGTGAAGAGAAAGGAATTACTCAAAACTTTTCAGCTATAAGAACTCCACAACAAAATGGAGTTGCTGAAAGGAGAAACAGAACTCTCATTGAAGCTGCTAGAACCATGCTGTGTGCATCAGGTTTACCTTCATCATTCTGGGCTGACGCTGTTAACACTGCCTGCTTCACCCAAAACAGATCCTTAGTGGTGAAAAGGTTCAACAAGACTCCTTATGAGCTGCTCAAAGGGATGAAACCAAATGTCAGTTACTTCCATGTCTTTGGTTGTCCCTGCTTCATTTTGAATCAAAGGGATCAGCTGGCAAAGTTTGAACCAAAAGCTGATGAAGGTGTGTTTGTTGGCTACTCTGCTATCTCTAAAGCCTACAGAGTGTACAACAACAAAAGAAAGGTGATAGATGAATCTATCAATGTCACCTTTGAAGAGTCCAAGAATGCTACCACCAAAGTTGTTCCTGAATCAGTTTCAGGAGAATTAAACTTTGATGATCTGATGCATTCAAACAATGAAGAGGACTCTAAAGCTTCCACAACACCCAGTGTGGAATCTGTTAATCATGATGGGCGTGATGGTGATTATGTCAATACAACCTGTGTGAATAAGTGTACTGACCTAATTACAACTGCATGTCCTGAACCCATCAATGCTGATTTACCTGGTTCCTCTGCTGATATGTTCAACAGTGGTCAGTCATGTTCAACAAGTGAGCAGGCTCAAGACAACAGTGTGTCTGAAAATCTTGAGAGCTGTTCAACAGGACCTGCTGAAACTGCTGATAACTCAGGAGAATCATCATTGAAGAATGATCCTAAGTGGATCAGATGTCACCCCAATGATCAAATAATTGGTGACATCAACAAAGGGGTACAAACAAGGTGGGACAACTTAGGGAACTTTTGTATGTTCTCTAGTTTTGTTTCACTAATGGAGCAAAAGAAAGTGGATGAAGCACTAAAAGATGCCAATTGGATCACTGCCATGCAAGAAGAACTCAATTAGTTTGAGAGAAACAAGGTATGGAAGCTGGTCCCTGCACCTAAAGGCAAAACTATAATTGGTACTAAATGGGTTTTCAGAAATAAGATGGATGAGCACGGTCATGTCATAAGAAATAAGGCAAGACTGGTTGCTCAAGGTTATAGACAGGAGGAAGGTATTGATTATGATGATATATTTGCTCCTGTGGCCAGACTAGAAGCAATTCGTTTGTATCTAGCCTACGCTGCTCATAAGAGCATTAAGGTATTTCAAATAGATGTGAAGAGTGCATTTTTAAATGGAAAGCTGCAAGAAGAAGTTTATGTCAAGCAGCCTCCAGGTTTTGAAAACGAACATCATCCAGGTTTTGTCTATAAGTTGGACAAAGCTCTCTATGGTCTTAAACAAGCCCCTAGAGCCTGGTATGACACTCTTACTGAGTTCCTTATGAGCAATGGGTACTCCAGAGGTAAAGTGGATACTACACTGTTCATAAAGAATGTGAAAT
The DNA here is from genome assembly GCA_020465985.1 of Centrapalus pauciflorus. Taxonomy (NCBI): domain Eukaryota; kingdom Viridiplantae; phylum Streptophyta; class Magnoliopsida; order Asterales; family Asteraceae; genus Centrapalus; species Centrapalus pauciflorus. Next base: position 317,886 of record JAANYP010001393.1, on the reverse strand, counting down.
CTGATATTATGCTTGTTCAAATTTATGTGGATGATATAATATTTGGTTCTACCAATGAGCAGTTATGCAAGAATTTTTCATTACTCATGAAATCTAAATATGAAATGAGTATGATGGGAGAACTTACTTTCTTTTTAGGATTACAGGTTAAACAAACCTCAACTGGAATTTTCATAAATCAAAGAAAGTATACCTTAGATCTCTTGAAAAAGTTTAAATTTGATCAAAGTTCTCCTATTAAAACCCCAATGGCAACCAATGTAAAATTGGATGCTGATACCAGTGGCAAAGCTGTTTCAGTAACAGCTTACAGAGGTATGATTGGGAGCTTGCTATACTTAACTGCTAGTAGACCTGATATTATGTTTGCCACCTGTCTGTGTGCTAGGTTCCAAGCTGATCCAAAGGAATCTCATCTAGCTGCTGTTAAGAGAATCTTCAGATACCTGAAGGGTACACCTGGTTTGGGTCTTTGGTATCCCAAAGACTCCAGCCTTGAACTAACAGGCTATTCAGATTCTGATTTTGCAGGCTGCAGGCTAGATAGGAAAAGCACAACAGGTGGATGTCAACTCCTTGGTGGTAAGTTGATAAGTTGGTGCAGCAAGAAGCAGAACTCAGTGTCTACTTCTACTGCTGAAGCTGAGTACATTGCTGCTGGAAGCTGCTGTGGGCAGATTCTGTGGATGCAGCATCAGCTTGAAGATTATGGGCTTGTGTATAGGAAAATTCCTATTCTGTGTGATAACACAAGTGCCATAGCCATTTCCAACAATCCAGTATTTCATTCAAGAACAAAGCATATTGAAGTCAGACATCACTTCATCAGGGATCACATCCAGAAAGGTAATGTGGAGGTAAGTTTTATTTCCACAAATGAACAGCTTGCAGACATTTTCACCAAACCTCTGGATGAAACAAGGTTTAATTACCTTGTCAGCAAGCTGGGCATGTTAAACAAAAGTGACTAAGTGTCCTCAAAGGTCTAAAACTGTGTATGTCTCACACTGATCAAGTTTCTCAGAACAGCTTACACAGAACAGGCTCTGCGTGTTATGTACTTAGCCATTTTTCTGAAATCCTTGATCAGCTTGAACATACAACAGGCTGAACACACACAGTTTACTCGTCCAGCCTGATCCTACATAGTTGGACAGGCTGAGGGAACAGCTTGAAGAATGAACAGCTTGTGATGACTCTGCTCATCACATGTTTGCCAACAGCTTAGACCAACAGTTTTAATTACCTTTCTTCAAACTTAAGTTACTTAATTAATGTTTTTATTTAACTTAATTACTGCGGATAATGTGGGTTACGTGTGTTAGTGATTAAAAAGGGCTCAAGTGGTCTGACAAACGGTCTGACATGGACAACCGTTCCGTTTTCCGTTAACGACGTTTTCAAATCAACCGCCCAAAACCTTCTCTCTCATACACGCTCACATTCAAATCCTGTAAATACCTCATACTGTTTCATCTTCGTCTTCCTCACTACTATCATCTGCCTTCTAAGAACCCTAAATATTCGACTAAGTGTCTTGTGCTTCTGCTACTTTCTCTACTTCCAAAATGGCTCACAGAAATAACCCCTTCCTACCAGTGTTTGTTGGTGATGATGTGCAGATGCATCCGTCAGTCACCACAATGCTAACCCTTAAACCCACAAACTACATTGCCAACCTTACAATCCCCAAAAACTATGTGGGGAAAGGTTACGATCAAATGGTGGAGTTTCTGCAAGTTCATCCGTTGAACTATGCTATGACTGCTACTCCTGGTGTCCTGTACCAGGAGATGGTGTACGAGTTCTGATACACTTGTGCCTTCAACCCCAACACCAGAGTCATCAAGGGGACTATTCTCAATGGGACTCAGACCATTGAGATTATTGCTGATCTTCTCAGGGAGGCTCTTCATCTGCCCATTTCTGAATCATATGACATGCCCCAGTTTGAAAATGAGCAAATGGGAAACTTGCTACGCTTCTGTGGTGTAGCAGAACCCAAAATTGGAGCAATATTGTATAGGAAGGATTTGTCTCCTACCTACAGCTTTTTGTTTGCCTCATTGATGATGAGCTTCAGCAGCAAATTTGGTTCATTTGACCAACTAAGTCATGATGAAATCCCCATAGTCCTACAGCTGGTGTATGGGACTACCATTGATATGGCTAAGTGGATATTTCTGAACATGAGGAACCTGGTGCAACAAGAGCCAAGACCAGTTGCTGTCCGATATCCCAGGTTTCTGAGCCTCATATTCAGACACATTTGTGGTGAGTATCTGTACAACTCTCAGCCCTTACTTCATACTGCTGCATTCCCTGTAATAGGGAATAGAGTTTTCTACACTCCTGTACTCCCAAATGAGCCTCCTCTATCCACACCAATGAGGAGGTTGTTAGGAATGGTGGAAGGACCCTCTGCTGTGAGGGTGGATCCAGAAGCTGCTGCTCCCACAAGAAAATCCAAAGCCAGGTCCAAACTTGTTAAGAGGACCCTGGCAACTGCTGAAGCTGGGCCTGTGAAAAAGACGGCCAAAACAGCTCAGTCTGAGTCTGCTCTTTTAGCCTCTATGGCTGAGGGGGAGCAGGCTCCTCACCCTGAAGCCTCTATGGCTGGTGCCTTTGTGGCACCTGAGACTATGGAACAGGCCAACCCACCTGTTTCTGACCCAGTCTCAAAACCTGTCCAGTCTGAACCCCTCATCACCTCTCCACAATCACTCACTTCATCCATTCACTATCAACGAAAATCCATCTCCAAAAAGAAATCAGCCAAACGAACCACCTCCTCTGTTCCCTCCCAACAGGGTTCAGTTGTAAAAGAAGCAACCCCTGCTGCCTCTCCTATATTGGGAGAAGGTTCAGCCCAATTGGAGCCTGCTTCACTCCAACCTGAGTCTACCCAGAGTCAGCCTAGACCCTCTGGTTCCTCCCAACAGGAACCAGTTGTACAAAAGGAGATAACCACCTCAACTATTCCAGCCTCCCAACAGGCTGAGAATATTGAAAGACAGGAGCCCTCTCCACTCCATACTGAGTCCACACTGTCCCCCACTCAAATCTCCTCACACCCTGAGTCTGCACGAGGTGCCCACGCTGCTGGTATAGACCAATCAGCAGCTCAGCCTCAAACTTCTGCTCCCCATGATACAGCTGTTCTACACCAAACAGTTGCTGAGGGACCAACAACCCAAGCTGATGAACCTCAGGGATCATACCATCCCTCTGGTGAGGCTGCTCCCTCCATGCAAACTCCATCAGCAGGTTTCACCACTGCTGATGTTGAAATGCATATCCCATCTCCCAATGATGAGGTGCTTTTCCACCAAGGCACTGCAGAGGGAACACCCACTGGCCTTCATGAGGATGTTGCAACACAAGCAGCATCTAAAAGGCCCCCAACATCAACCCCTTCTCCTGATGAAGCAGCTACAGCCGCTGCTGAGGGACCCTTTGACCCCTCCAAGCTGGGCCACATTACTTTTGCCCAGGCTATGGAGCTTCTTTCAAATGTTCCCCTTCCCTCTCCATCACATCCTCATACACCAGCCTCATCATCATCTTCTCCATCTACCTAATCTAAACAGTCCACCCATACACCTCCATCTCTTAAAGACCTGCCTTTGAAGGATCAGCTTTCTCTGCTGACCAACAAAGTTGGTTCTTTAGAAACTGCCATGACCTCTCTACCCTCTATTATTTCAGTCTCTGTGTCTGCACAGCTTAAGGGGTTCTTTGATTCGTTCAAAGACTCCTTCCCTGCCACTCCACAAACAGATAATTCTTCACAGCTGTTAGCACTCACTGCACAGCTGCAAAATGTGTCCAACTCCCTCTCCTCTATTCTTTCACTGCAACAGGACTCTGTGTCCTCAATGACAGCCATTTCTCAACAGCTGTCATCTCTCCTAACTTCTTGCAACACTACTCTTCCTACTACTCTGGCCAGTTTGAACAACCTCATTAGCTCCTTATCTAATTCTGTGTCATCAAACCTTGCTGGTGTGCAAGATTCTCTCGAATTACATCTTGCACAGCTTCAAAGTTTGCTGTTCACTGAGTCTGATAGGGAAAATATTGTTAAGCTGACCTCCATTGCTGATACCCAATCCTCTTCTCTTCAGTCCTGTCTTACCCAGCTTGCAGAGGTGAAGGACAACTTGGCATTCTTAGTGAATAGCCTTGTTGGCCCCAGGCCTACTGCCAAAACTGCTGGCAAGCCTGATGACTTTGTGTCTTCAGGCAGACCGGGTGTTGAAGGTGCTGGTCCATCTCCTTCAAAGGGGGAGAAGTCGTCTGCCTCTAAGACTAAGTCTAAGGGGGAGAAAACTTCTTCTCCTAAGGAGAAACCAGTGCCTGCAGCACAAACTGGTCAACAAGTACACTGGAGGGTGCCTCCCATGCTGCTCAGCCTACTCAGGTTGAATCTCCAGTCCTTGCTCAATCTATGGGGGAGGAAACTATTCCTGAGGGCAGGCCAAGCAGCAGAAGGAGGCATCTGATATTAGAAGAAGAAGAGGAGGAGGAGGAATGTCCTGAAGCTGCTATCAGTAAAGCAGCTAAAGGTAAAGCAATAGCAGCAACTGATCCTCAACAGCAGAAAACAGCAGAAATCTAATTTCACAAAGCCAGGGCCAAAGAAATGGGTCTTCCTATGCACAAATATTTTGAGTTTAGAGAAGAACAACTTCAAGCCATGGAAGTTCTTAGAAAAGAAGAAGAATCTGCCAAAGCTGCTAAATCATTGGCACTTCAAGAAGCAAAGAAAGTTAAAATGTCTACTCTGGAAGTGCAAAAGAAAATATTGGAAGCTGCTAAGGGATCAGCAGGGGAGAAGGAAGCAGAAAAAGAAAAAGGTACTCTGGTCTCAGTGACCAAGCCTACAGTGCCTCATGCAAGAGCTCAGTACCATTTTGACAACCTGGCAAAGAAAAAATTTCAAGATGTTGCTGAAAGAAGGCTTGCCAAGGAAGCAATTGTCAAAGCTGTCCCTATATCAAGAAAAGGCAGTCAGTGGAAGTTGAAAATAACAAGGATGGGTGCAGCAGGCCCAGAATTAGAAACATATGACTACACTGACGTAGCACAAATGGGGTACAGAGAATGGATTGAGCTGGCAGTTGCTCTGAGTGAGTCAAAGTCAGAAACGGCTAAGACAATCAGGGCATATGTCAAGAAACTGATGGAGAGAGTAAAGAACCTTGGCCAGATCTCCAAAGAAGTTAGTGAAGGTGTCTTTGTGACACATCCAGAAATTAAGGCCAGGAGGACAAGGAAGGATACTGAAATGGAACTACTCCTTGCACTGAATGAACAAGGCGATTATGCCATTGAAATGAAAGGAGTTGATCACAGCCTGCCTAGTGGAATAGAGTTTGAAGATGGCAAGATCATTGAAGAGCCTGAGCTGGGGGCACTTTTTGTAGATCCCTTAACTCAGAAGAAATGCTTTCAAAGAGCTTCAGATCTATACAAAGTGGATCTGAGACAACTTGTGGCCTTCAGACTAGCAGTTTGATTCAGGCAGTCTAGTAAGTGGAGAGCAGCCGTCTGGGATCAGCTCAGAGGCTTCTTTGAGAGAGGTGAACTTGAAGATCCCAAGTTCACGATAATAAGAAGTGAAGTTCAAGAACTTGAGGAAACAAGGGAAGACCTGGAAAAGATGTTTCAGGTTCCCCCTCTAGTGTGATGAAGTTCATCTGTCATCTGGGCAGGTGAAGAATGGAAGCTGTCCATCAGTTGGACAGGCTTACCATTTTCTGCTCCCAAACAAAAACAGTCCAATGTACATTAGTTGTACTCTATTTTACATATGTTGTAATTTCCTTTTACATTAGTTGTAATATACATCAGTACATCAGTTGTACTTTTGTAAGAACATGTGTTGTTCTAATGTAATAAAAAATCAGTGTATATATAAACTGATCTTTTACTTTATGTTGATGTTGTAATTTTGTTTCAACAAATGTACTGTAAAAATATATAGTGATTTTTGATAAGGCCAGCTTAGACTGGTTATTGCAAATAGGGGGAGATTGTTAGGCACAAAAAGGCCTCAGTCAAACCTGCTCTGCATCTGAGGGGGAAATTATTTGATGCTTTTGAAGGTTGAATTTAAGGCCTATTATATGCCTTATTGAAACCTGAAAAGGATTTGCAATATCAGCCTAAAGCTGTTCTATGTGTTGCATGTGTTGCAACAAAGGCAGTTTTGCCCAAGCTGTTCAGTCTGCTGAACAGGCTGGACATAAACTGTCTACGCTGCTCTACACTGATGAGCAGCTTGGGCAGTTTACAAGTGTTCTGTTCTTTGTGAACAGAACCTGTTCTTTGTGAACAGGCTAAACACTTTATGGAATGTGTTTCCAAGTCCTCATGTATTGTATTTGACTACAAGATCAGTTTACAAAGTCGAAGACAAAGTGGAAATCAGAATTGCTCAGCCTGCCCAAGCTATTCTGTTACATGAAGACAAAAGGTTATTTGAAAAAGGGTGACAGACCTTTTTCATATATCAAAATAGGCCTTTACAAGGAAGAAAAACACAAAGTTGACATTCCTTATTAGGTTAAAGGCAATGCAACAGTAGACAAAGTGAAAAGACAAAAGTTCTGCACATGTGAAGACAAGTCTGCTTTTCAGAAAAGTGCAGAAAAGTTATGTTGTCTTTTCAAACAAGACTTCTCCTTTTTCATCTCGTCCAATGAAGAAGCTTCACTTAGATCCTCTGAATGGGTATAAAAAGAAACTTCCAAGGATTGAACGATCAAGCCAAAAAAGCTAAGTGCTGAAAACAAGAGTGAACGTGCATTCAAAGTGTGTCTTTCATGCATGCAAGTCTGCTTGAATAAAACAGTGCTCAGTGTCTAAGCTGTTCTTATTCAAGCTGTTCCTCAGAGTCTTGTAAACACAGTGAGTGATTCTTAGTGAGTGTATTCATTGTAATTAGTTTAAGTCAGTCTTAGACTAGTTAGATATACTGTTGTATCTGTTATCTCATCTTGAACCTTTCCGCATTCAAGCTTGTTTGTAATTAACATTTGTTAATAATACATACAAACATTGAGAAAATTGTGTGTAGTTTTTGAAGTGCTGTATTAACCCCCCCCCCCCCCCTCTACAGCTTAAAGCAATACACTTGGCATATCTTTTGGGACCTACACATATACAGATCAAACTCTTTTTCAGAATTAATAGATTCAGGTAAAAATGAAGATATCTGATCTGGTTCAGATTTGATTTCAGGCTGGTCTTTAAGTTTCATTTCCAAATCTTGAATCACAACCTGAAGCTTTTCCTTTCATTCTCAAAAGTTTTAATTTTCAATTCAAGCTATGAATTAATCTTCTCAGGAATTGAGTTTGGAATGTATGGCTTTTGATGAAAGATGTATTTTCAGACAAATCTTTATCAGAATATGTCTGAATATACTCTTCTGATTTACATGGATTTTGATAGCTTTCTTTAAGCTTGTTATAATCCCGATTAAGTTCCATTTTATCTTTTCTCAACCTTTTCAAATCTTCAACTGATTCTACTTCATCTAATGCTTTTAAAAGTACCATCTTTAATCCTATATTCATGTATCTAGTATCATATAGAGTTGGTGAACACGAAATTGCTTTCGTTAGATACTTTGGATTATCACAACCAATTCCTGATTTTAAATTATAAAAATCGGTGTCTTTTGGTTGATTTTGTCTGATTAGTTTGACCTCTTTTGAGAAATTCATCTTCTAAGAAATTGATTTTTCTCATACAATTTTGTTCTTTCAGCAAAGATAGAATTATATTTTACAGAGTAATTTGCCGATTCTAATTCTGCTAATTTTAGTTTTTCCATTAAGTCAAAAATATTATTACTCAGCTTTTTGATTTTGTAATTGAATGTCATTGTATTTTTCTTCCATGTTAGACATTGATTGTAATGCAAATGCCTTATCTTTGGAAAACTCTAACACTAAAGCATGTTCAAGTCGTAATTTGTTTTCCAAATAATGGACATTCTTTTTCTCGGCTTTTAAAGATTTTTCAAAACGTTTAAGCATGTAAGCCATTTGAGCTAATATTTGTTCAAGCTCACGGGAGTTATCTTGATCAGAGTCAGGGTTAGAATGTACTTCAGGTGACTCTCATTGATCTGAAGCATATGAATCTGACCCGTCATTCTCTTTCGTTTTGCTGCACTCAGCTCCTCTTGTATCCATTAACGCCACATCTTCTCTCAGTTCAGTCTCATAATCAAAATCATTTATCTCTTTATCTTCATATCAGTCAATCCAACCTAGACTTCATCCTCGGCAAGCATAGCAGATTCACTTTGCTCAGATTCATTGAAAATTTCTGACTTCAGGCATATGTGGGCATCTTCATCCAGAATATCTTTGTCTTCAGACAGTTGAAGCCAGTGATCATCCTCTGCCATTAAAGCCTTTCCAGCTTCTTTTTGTTTAGCCAGCAGAGCATTCCGAGTATAATAATTTGAATTCTTGACTACTCGTTGTCTGCATTCCCTAGCAAAGTGGCTTGGCTTACCACAGTTATAACACTTCTGCTCTTTTTTTTTTTTTGGGCATATTTTTCAGGCTTCTCATATTTTTCAAACTTATTGCCACTTCATTCTCTAGATTTTTCATATTTATCTCTTTTCTCATACTTTCTGGATCCTGTCTTGTATCACATTTTTTTTCTTTGGTTTGCGATAAAATTTCTTCTGGAATGCCTTCGTCAGGAGTGTCATCTGCTTCTTCATTTCCTCTATCTCTGAGTCTGCTGACGAATCCGTTGATTCAGATTCTGATATATTGCTTAGAACAACTCGCTTCTTCTTTTTCAGCTTGTACTTATACTTTTTATCTGCAAGGAGAGCCAGTAGATCAACTGTTGCTTTCCAGCTTGCTTCTTCCCAGATATCTTTCTTAAAACAACTTCTTGATAGTTGTTAAAGTTCTCAAAAACCATATGCATGTCAATAATCTCCTTTGTCTGTTGGATTATCATGGTGTATTTATCCCTCTCTGGGTTGAGACATTTAGAAATTTGACGTTGATGTCCAAATTAGACTTTATTACCCCGTTTCTTTTCATTTCACTTATGAGGTTCACAAATCTCAGATATGTATTCTCTAATAGCTCCCCTTCTCTTGCTCTAGAGTTCTCAAATGTCATTAAGCTGTTTTGTGCTCTGTTGGTAGCTACTTTGTCTGACCCTCTCATTAGCTTGCACACCTCATCCTAGATGGATTTGGCTGTGGTTGTGTTTGTCAGACTTATGTATATGTTATATTGAATTGTGATTAGCAGGAGTTTTCGGGCTGTTTTATCTCCTAACTTTCTTCTTTTCTGAGCCTCTGTGAGATTAGCAGTTGTGACCTCCTCTGTTCTCTCATTTATTGGAGGATTGTCGTTTGGTACTGTTGGACAGTCAACGAGAGTGTGCATATCACATACGAAGAAATGGCTGAACTGGTTCTAGAAGTTGACCAATCCGGACCACGCATTAGTCAAATGCCTGGAGACTCATCTCAATCTTCTTCTTTTTGGTCTTCTGATTTAGTTAATTTATTTGATCCTTTTTATGTAGAATTTTTTGGTCCTAGTATTAAGTCTTCTTCTGTATCTTCTTCTGCAGTTAAAACATCCACATCTGATTTAGCTGCTCAACCATCACCATCAGATCCACCAACTCTTTCATCAATCCATACACCATCTACTTCATCATCTTCGCCTTCCACCTCGTCCACCGACACTCCTCAAGTTGAATCCACTCCTTTAATACCATCACACATTGTTTCAAACATTATCCCTCTAGAAGACCCAACAGAACCTGAACAGGAACCAGTGGTACCTTCACTCGAAACCATCTATCACAGCTCTTCATCCATCCCCGCCCTCAGCACTGAGATTCCATCACGTTCACCCCTGGCACACGAGACGAAATGGACCCGCAATCACCCAACTGAACAAATTCTTGGTGATATCTCTACCGGGGTCCAAACTTAAAGGGTATCTGCTAATGAATGTCTCTTTGCATCATTCCTTAGTACGATAAAGCCTGCTCGTGTGGATGAATCCTTGAAAGACCCAGACTGGATAGTAGCAATGCAGGAAGAACTCAACTAGTTTGACCAGCTCAGAGTATGGCGGTTAGTTCCCAAACCAAAAGGCCGAGTCATAATCGGGACCAAGTGGATCTTTAAGAACAAACGAGACGAAAATGTGAAGACCTCCCCTTCCGGGTCAGTCCTCAGAGTCTAGGTCCCACAAATAGCAATACGATATCAACCATACTAAGATAGGGTAATTAAATTGCGGAATAATAAAATTACATGTACATACAAGATTAGGATTAAGTTTACATATTTCAAAATAAAGTTATAAAAGGGTAACATCTAATCTAATCATAATATCATACATTACATCAAATCTACCCAGAACCACCACAATTGTTGTCTTCCAATCAGTACCAGAAAGATTTGTTGAGTAGTGGTCTAGAAAATCTTCAAAACTTGGATCTTGAATGACCTAAGTACTAGGTCCTGCAGGTGATTTTCCTTTGGCTTTTCCTGTAAAATATTAATGCAACATCTGTAAGCAACGCTTAGTGAGTTTATAGATTTTCAATATCAACATGCTTGTCAAGCGGAGTCATTAGTCTTAGCGTGATATGTCTTGGCTGCCGCTACAGCCCTCATGATTGAGATATAGAATCATAGAATCGGATGATGTTCAAGCCACACTCACGCTTAAATCGTGGGGATCAGCCACATACTGGGCTAGCTACCAGTAAGTCAATATGGCGGAACATCGGAGGTCATTACCAAGTTCATAAGAACTGGTGAAATAGTCGGGTCTAGAACAATAGACCAATGATGTAAGCATATGTCTTAGAAGTCATGATAGCAATGAATCATAAAGCAAAGTCTGAAGCAATATTAAATGCAATATGAAAAGATAATCAAATAGCTATCATGATCCACTGGGCAACACCCATCCATGGTGTGCACAGGTCTCATTCCAGCTGATAAAGTGAATATCAATAAATCTATCAGCAACAATATATCTCAACCGGATCTATGCATGTTCAATCTGAATATCTATAACTCACTGTTTTCTGTAGTCTTTATCAAGAAGATTTATAATCCACCACCTGAGTTATCCCAGGATTTATCTTTAATCTTTCTGAACTCTGGCTTTGCCTTTTCAATCTTTAATTATTTGTTCAGATTTATCTGAACCTGTCCAGAATAATATTACATCATTGTCAATTTCATAATCTTTTAGCTTTAAAGTCTTTAAATTCTTAATTTCATCTGATTCTGATAACTGATAATTCTTTATTCTTCCATCTTGGATTCATGATTCTTGTGTTTAAAGAATATCAAAAAATATATATACAAATTCGGACCAACCCCCATCCGGATTCGGATCTAAGGATCATCCGAATTAGGATCAGATCCGAAATGTACAGGAGACTAGAGAACTCGCCGAGTAAACTCGGTGAACTCGCCGAGTTCACATCCGAACTTCGGATAGAGAACCGGATTTCGGACACAACCGAATTATGTTGACCCATCCGAATTCGGGTTCATCCGAGATCGGTTCTAATTTAATTTCGGTCCAAATCTAATTTCGGTTTTCATCCGAATTCGGTGATACTTATGAATTTTTGAAGAAATGTTCAAGTTGTTCTTGGGAACTCGCCGAGTTCCCCTATGAACTCGCCGAGTTCACTTGCAGATATGCAAGTCGCAACTTACGGGTTTTATCAAAAATTCACCAATCGACAATTATACTAACATGCAATTAAATCCAACGTTAGATTATCATTTTTGGGGCGTTTTTACACTGTTTTCCCTATATTTAAACACTTTAAATCATCCAGATTAGTTCAAAATGTTGAATTTTTCTCAAGAACATGAAAGTGTATAAAAACTCAGATTTTTGATGATTTTGAATGATTTAAGCTACGATTTCTGTTTCTAAATCATTTATGAGTTTCATTACAGGATTTCTAACCAACCTTTCAAACACATAACATAATTTTTACAGATTATAAATTCGAATTTGTACTTCTAAATTCTTAAAAATACAAACTAAAAACTTAGAATTTAGTTGTATTACCTTTAATTTTACTGATTCTTGATAATCTTCTGTTAGATTCACGAATTCTTCTTCTGATTCTTTGAGTTTCCAGCTGATTTTAGAGAGAGAGTGAGAGAGTTTTGTGTAATGAGATGATGAAATGAGGGAAATAAAAGACTTAAGGTCTTTTTATTTCAAGACTTTTGGGTTTTGGCAGTTTTAACCCCTTAACATCTGATTTTCTTTATTAAAGATTTTATCTTTATTTTATCATCACTAGTTAATTTATCTTAATCAAATATTTTCATTACTTAATTAAAATTACCATACAAATAATGTAGTAAAATTACATTATTGAGTCGAAAGCAGAAAATAAAGTCAATTCAAAAGCTAGGTTGTTACAGAAAATGACATTGTGGTAAGAAAGAAAGCAAGACTAGTCCCCAAAGGCTACCGACAACAAGAAGAAATTGATTATGACGAGACCTTTGCTCCAGTTGCCCGGATTGAAGCTATCATAATATTTTTGGCGTATGCGGCACACAAGGACTTCAAGGTGTACCAAATGGATGTCATGACAGCTTTCTTAAATGGTGAACTTAACGAAGAGGTGTATGTTGAACAACCAGAAGGATTTATTGATGCACATAAACCAGACCATGTTTATGCGCTAGATAAAGCCCTCTATGGTTTAAAACAAGCACCTCGAACATGGTATGATAGTCTTTCAAATTTTCTTATCTCTGCTGATTTTAGTAAATGTGTGGTGGACACAACTCTATTCACGATAAAAGAAGGCCCGCACATAATGTTAGTCCAAATATATGTAGATGATATCATATTTGGATCTACTAGCCATAGATTTTGTAAGGATTTTTCGTCCCTAATGGAGTCCAAGTTTGAGATCAGTATGATGGGGGAAATGAATTTTTCCACGAATTACAAGTCAAACAACTTGAAGATGGGATATTTGTGAAACAGTCGAAATATACTCTTGACATCCTCAAGAAGTATAAGTTAGACTCTTGCACGGCTATCGCAACTCCCAAAGGGTTCAAACTTTAAGTTAGACACTGATCCTGCCAGAATAAGTGTCGATGACACAACTTACAGAGGGATGATTGGTTCCTTGCTTTATATTATGACCAGTAGACCAGATATAATGTTCTCTACAAGTCTTTGTGCATGTTTTCAGGCCGACCCGAAAGATTCACACCTCACTGCGGTAAAGCGCATATTTCGTTACCTTAAGGGTACACCCAATCTTGGTCTATGGTATCCAAAGGGAATCAATTTCGATCTCACTGCCTTTTCAGATGCTAATTTTGCATGTTGCAGAGTAGACATGAAAAGCACCTCAGGCGTGATTCAGTTTTTGGGTGACAGACCTGTGAGTTGGTCTTCTAAAAAGCAGAACTGTGTCTCCACATCCATAGTCGAGGTTGAGTATGTAGCACTTGCTAGCTGTTGCTCTCATGTGTTGTGGATGAGAACACAGTTACGTGCTTATGGATTTTCTCTCACCAACATCCCAATATACTGTTATTCCAGAAGTTCAATTGCCATTTCTTGCAATCACATGCAACACTCACAAACCAAACACATAGAGATCACGTATCATTTCATTAAAGATCACATAGAAAAAGGGACAATTGAGTTATAATTTGTAGGCATGGAATTTCAACTTGCTTATATTTTTAATAAAGCTTTAAACGAACCTCGTTTTAAGTTCTTAGTATCTCAAATCGGCATGTTGAACCCACCTTCTATTTAAATTTCAGATATTATCTAAATAATTCTATTTCAAACAAGTAATTGTTTGAAATTCCTTTATTCAGAAAATATCTGACATTTAAATTTAAAAGTTGTGTCACAAAATTGTGTTCGGTGTTTTATTTATCTATGTATATCTTTAATGTTAATGATCCTGAAAGTTGCTATGAGAATTGTTCAAAGTTGAGTGGGACACTAATTACATCTAGGGTTGTCTTAATTTCAAAGGGTAAAAGAGTTTAGGGGTCAATCTAATCGGATAATTGTTTATTTGAGGGGGAGTAAATTAGGATATGTAGCTTACTTTATTTTATCTTATTATATTTTATTATATTTTGTTTTTAAGTTTACTTTACTTTTCTTAGGTGATGTTCTCTGAAAAACACAAAAAGATTTTATGTTCTATTTTTTATTTTTATTTGCCAAATATTTGGAAAAAATCTAAATTTTTTTATTATATATCTTTGTTTAATGTTATCTTAGTTAATTATTTACTTGGTAGTTTAATTGAAAAATCAAAAAGATTTTCATTATTTTTCTTTGTTTCGTTAATTATGTCTTAGGACTTTTATAGAAAATATCAAAAACATTTTCTTGTTGGCCCACCGGTTGAGATGATACGCGCGGGTCATCTCACCCGACCCGACCTGCCTATATATAGACAGGATTTGCTTCCTTCTTCACTACTCCTTTCTTTCTTCTTCTTCCTCACAGTCGACAAATCACCGCCATTGTCAACATATATGTTGCACTCAACCTTGATTCTTGACTGTTTCTCTTCGTTTTTCTTGCATTTTTCTGCTAATCTACTACCAGTTAACCTTTTGTTTACTTTGTTTTCAGTTTTAAGTTACTGTTTCAGGTTTTTAATTTTCCAAAATTTAAAGGGTTTTAAACACGATTTTTTTGCATTTTTAGGCTATTTAATCAGGTTTTTATAAGATTGTATAGTTAAGTAATATGTTCCTTATCATTCTTAGCATTAGGATCTGCACTTTCATGCAATTTTATGAAGTTTGATACCGTACACGTGTGCATGTGCATGAACTCAATAAATGCACAAAACTTTCTAAGTGTAAACTCGGGTCCATCCGAAATCCGGATGAATGTTTCAATCTCGGATCCATTCGAAATTCAGCTGCCCCTCACTTAGTATAAACTTTAACTTTAAATGTTTCATACTCAATGTACCCCAACCGAATTTCAGATCACACGAAATTCGGATCCCTTGCCAGACAAAACTTAGAATATATATAACTATTATCTTCGGTCCACCCGAATTTCGGATCACCCGAAATTCGGTCGGTTCCTTTGATAACATTTACATATTTTATAAACCTAAGTGTATGACATGGGCCACCCGAAATTCGGTTTCATACGAATATCAGACACACTCTGAAATTTCTAACTTCATTTTTTAGCATAAGTGTTTAGAGTAATCATTCACACCCGAATTTCGGATCCATTGTAAGGTCACCACGTCTACGGATCGAATCAAGGCGCGACGACATCCAACGAGTGCGGAATCCTTGTTAGACGCTTAACAGATCCATCATGCACAGAACACGGAGCCAAACATAATGCCAGCCGATATGATACCGACCCCACAAGATGTATCGCTCCTAGACTCTCTGAAAACCCTTTGTAGTTCGCCTGTGCACTCTGAAAAACACTGAAATCATATTTCGCCCAAAAGTCACTAAAAATAACTAAATAAGTTCATAATATAACACTTAAGTCGTGCAAGGCCCAAGACCACTAACTTACAAGTTCAAGCCCATGCCGATACGAACTTAATTAGGTAAGCTAAGTTCGTACGAACTTGTGTGACTTAAGTTCGTGGCCTATGCCTTCAAGAACTTATTCTCACAAGTTCATTACCTCAAGAACTTATCTTCACAATCATGAAGTGAACATGCAAATGTAAATATCATACAGAATCATGAACAAACACACATGACTTGTTTTAATAAAGCCCTATCTATTACATATGACTATCTATTACATATCTAGACTGCTATCGTCACACAGGGTGTTCCAACAGACTCCACCTTGACGATAGCTTCTAGTTAGATATTCATTCATCTATAGAACTAGGCTTATTCAAACTGCTTCCTGCATGTAGTTCCTGTTCAATGCAAACTTTAACTACTTTCTGGTATTTCTTGCCTTCTGAGCTCCAACCTTCATGAAAATAGATTGGCTTCTCATGAAGCTTCAACAAGTCACCCTGAGAAAGGTTTACAAGATGCAGGGATCATATACCTTTAAATTACTTTCTCGTCTTCATCTTCCATTATTGCTTCAGCTTTTTTGTTGTCACCATACCACCACTTCATGATTCTCAAAACGTTTTGTGGCATGGTCTTCTACGGAACCTTCTTCAAGCACTTAACAGGTTTATAATAGATTACCATCCATGGCCTACCAGTCAAAGGATCTATTCTTGTTTCGTCCATGACTCGTTTGCCAACTCTAGGCTTAATCCTCTCAAACCTTCCAGACCGACCCTCTTTTCTGATAATTTTTGCAATAACTTCAGCATACTGGTCATCTCCCAGGTTGTTCAAATCTTTCCATGGTAATGCTTTAACTTCACATTTAGGCAACGAATTTAAGTCTTTTAGCCTTCTTCGCAAATACTGTAGCCCGTCTCTTCTTTTTCGAACAAATAGCTGCAGTTCCTTGTCAAAGAACCTGCTTAGAATCCCACCAGTTAACTTTCCTGGGCTAGGCACCTTCATTTTCTTCTTTATTGCCAATTCAGACTTTTTATCTTCCTTCTTGAACCACAAACTCCTCTTCTTGTCTTTGGTTAGCTCCCTGTCAGTTTTATCAGATTCTGATTCATAATTATCTGCTGATCTCAGCATATCAATGTCTATCACATTCTGATTTTCATTCTCGTAAAGCTCCATGACAGGCTGCTTTTGAATGACCACTTCATCCACCTCATCATCTTCATCCATTACTACTTCGACGTCGGATTTCCAGTCAGCTACATCATCAGGAATGAGTTCACCTTCTTCAAGCTCCACCTGATCTATGTAATCTTCAAACTCAAACTGAATCTCATCTTCATCCAGGTCCAGCAAGGCTCCAATTAACTCCTTTTCATTTACATCCGTAGCCTCAGGAGCCTTGCCCTTATACTTCTTAACCCCAGACGACGAACCAGACTCCTCCTGAACTATAGCTTGCTGAGTAGTCTGTTTTGAAAGATCTGCTAGCTCACTTGCTTTTTCGGCACTTGGGTCATCTCCTTCGTCTTCTCTTCTCTTGCCCCTCAGCTCATCTTCTTTACAACTACTCTCCCCCTGAGCAGCACGATCCTTCAAAATCTGCTCCACTAGGGCCTATAGTGTAGCGATCTGTTGTTGTTGAGCCACCACAGTCTTATCTAACTTTGCATTGTGTTGATCTAACTGGGCATTATGTTGTTGTAGCTCACAAACCGCCTTGGATAGCTGAAAAATTTGGACAGTTTTGAAATCAACTTTCTCTTTTGGTTGATTAATGGTCTGGGTGTCTTTCGATGTTGATGTTGAAGGAGTGATGACCGTGATTGATGATGGAACAGCGGTTGATGTTGGCGGCCCTGCTTGAGCTAGGCGTTGGCGCTTAGCCCGTTGTTGCCTTGCAACCAACGCCTCTTCTTCTACCACCAAGTCTTCGTCCCTTTCTTCCCCATCTTGAAGTCTGAAAGATGGAGTTTGAACTGTTTGCGGCTACACTACAAGCTGAGTACCTAGAACTCCAAAACAAGTTGAGGGATTTGCTGCTTCCCTGACATCACTCGCAGTCTCGGAATCTGTTTCTGTGGCTCAACCTGTGAAATGAAACACGAGTATAAACAAGTGTGAAATGCCTCAAAATCGTTAATCATCAATAACAGCACTGCATTACTATTCACACTACTCCTAGTTCTCACACCGGCATTTGGATTCCCTATGATGTCTTCAATCGGATGATCCTTATTTACCCTCGATGTTTCAATTGCATCGACCTGAAGATTATCTCACAAATTTGATCCTATTTCACCTAATGGTGGTGTGACTTCAGATGGAACAACATCATCCTTGTGATCACTATCTTCTGAGGCTGAATTGTTTATCTGATTCTAATCTGTAGGTAACAATGGTTCGTCGGTTGTTGGGGACCCGTCTTTTGTCGATGTAGTCCAGATGTCGTGGGAATGCTCGAATTTGGAAAAACTCTACCCTCGTCGTTAAGATTTAAAGATGAGAGGTCGTTTTCCACAGTTCCTGCATCATCACTAAAAGGAATGTTAAATGATACAAACACTGAGTCATAATCAAATAACCATTCTGGACCAATTTGGGGTTCATGTGAATAACTTGTTACATCAATGTTAAACACAATTTCAGCTGTACCAGTAGTTTTATTAAAATCCCTCTTGTTTGGTGAATTTGGGACATAACCTATGATGTATGCTTCGTCAGCTTTTTCACCAAACTTAGGTTGATGTTTTGTTTTTCGCAAAGTATATGGTACCCCAAACGGTTCGAAGCGAGTTAAATCCGGTGGTCTTTTATTCAAAATTTCATAATTGGTTTTGTTCAATGATTTAACAGTATGGACTCTGTTTAATACATGACAAGCGGTATTCACTGCCTCCCCCCAAAACATAGTGGGACGATTTAGACTCGAGAGCATAGTCGTTGCTGGTTCAATCAAAGTCCCGTGTTTACGTTCTGCCACCCCATTTTGTTGTGGCTCATAACGTCCACTAAATTGACGCACTATGCCTTTAGTTAGGCAATATACACCAGTTACTGCATTATTAAATTCTGTTCCGTTATCACTTCTAATACGTTTTACACTTTTCCCGTATGATTTCTCAACTTGGTCTAAGAACCCAATCAGCGTGCCTGCTGTCTCGTCCTTTGTACCTAGACTATAAACCTAAGAAAATCATGAGTAATCATTAGTAATAACTAAACAGTACCAACTACCACCTATACTCATTTTGTTGATTGGTCCGAAGAGATCCATATGCAACAAATCGAAGGTGGAAGCGATTGATTTCTGAGTCTTTGATTTGTGTGACTTCTTTGTGATGAAATTCATCTTCCTTAAGTGCAAGTGTGCCATACGTCTTCTGCCACAGCAAAGATTCGGATTCTGAAGCTTTGGAAAGTAGACATACAGAACCCATCAATGAATCTGCTACCGACATGTCCATCATGTACAGATCATTCACCCTTGGAGTTCTCATCATAATCCACTCTTCAGGTATCTTGAATCCCGGCTTTAGCACTAGCGCTTCCTTATCAGTAAAGAGGACCGAATTTTGTTTATCACAGATCTGAGATACACTAATGAGATTGTGATCAAGCTTATCTACATAGTAGACTTGATCAAGTGTGATCGTCCCATTAGTGACTTCTCCGGATCCAGTGATATTGCCTCCTTTATTCCCAGCAAATGATACAAACCCCTTATACCCACTCTTGAAGTCTGACATTAGACTTCTTTCCCCAGTCATGTGACGAGAGCAACCACTATCCATGAACAACTTATTGTTTTGACTTGTAGTTAACTCCTGCACATGAAAGAAAACGAGTTACTTATCACGGGAAACCCAATCCATAACTGACTTGGTAATACCCTTCTCATCCACGTAGTTGAACTCTTTCAAATACCCATCTCTCCTTTCAGGTGACTTGGGTTTTTGAACAAGAACCTGTTGTGGACCTGAGTGATTAATATCCACTCTTGGCCTTTGGTTTGTTCATTGATGTTCAGCTCTAGAGTAATTTCTTTTATATTGCATTTCATTGTTATAACTCTGAGCTCTACCAGGTGTCTGATGTCTATTAGGAGCGTGTGACCTAACTGGAGTATAACTCCTCTTAGATGTGTGATTCCTAACGACAGATCGTGGGACAGACCTTGATTGACTAGGGAATCTATTAGGTGAATTATTCTTAAGTCCTTCAGTTGGTCTATTCAACACTGGTGTCTGTTTACTACCCACTCTTGATGTCACATTCGAGTTCTTCTTAGTATTTAGAGAACTACTCGAGCTTGCAACACTAGGCAGTATTTTCAAGGCTGGTTGGTCTGATTTCCCTACAGTCGGTGTAGACTTTGTTTTCTTATAGGGACAACTAGATGCAACATGACCTTTGTCGTGACATTTAAAGAAAGATATCTTGTCAATAGACTTCTTATAGGTACTCTTTGGCTTAGGTGTCTCACTAATGTCCGGTTTGTTTGTATCAACAGTCTTACTCAACTCCTCTTGCTTATCATTACATTAAAGATTTTGCTTCTTCTAGTTTAGACTCACTATTAGACTGCACAAACTTTACTGTTTTCTTAATTTGAGGAGTTTTTGTAGACACGTTAGGTGTTGATACTTTAGGCGTCTCAGTTACCTTATCGTCCTCTGATATAACCGTTTCATTGGTCATATCCTGAGGGATTGGCACATAGTTATTATTGAAAGGTGGAGGTACGCCCTGATATCCTAGGCCAACTGGTTTCTTAGACTGTCTCTACGAGTCTAAGGTCTTGCCTAAGTTCAAGGAAGAGTACCTAAACTTTTCAATCTTACTATTTGCCTCAGCGACTTTAACCCTTGCTTAAGCTAGTTCTACATCCTTAAGGGTGATTTCTTTGGTCAATGATTCTACATGCTCATACATTAGTTCTATCCTGACACATTGTTGACTCAATTTATCTTTTAGAACTATGACATCCTGAGCATCAGCTTTTATCTTGGCCCTAAGATCTTCCTTATTATCTAGAAGACTAGCATTGTCAGATTTTAAAGTCTAGATTTGAGCTGTCTTTGATGAGTGTGATTCTAGCACTAAGTTAAATTTATCATTTAACATAGTACCTAAAACACATAGATCACGGAAAGTAGAAAAGTTGAAGATTACCTTTTTCCGATCCGATTCCACATTGGCCATCTGGCTGCAAACTCCAGTGTAGTCAGCTCCTCAGATTTTTCCAGAACCAAAGGGTCTGTCTCGAACTGCTGGGTGTCCTCCTGCTTCTCCTTTCCATCTGCACTATCAGTTTCTGTTCTTCAACCATAAAATCTCTAGCATTAGACTCCGGATGAGAACTCCAATCATAGGTACCGTCTAACTGTTTGTAAGAGGATACAATCGTTAACAACCCAGCTATTGCAGCTTGATTCCCTGAATTCGTAGAGTTCTGCCTTCTTGGATTCTGATAGTTATCCATCTTCGGCCTCTGACATTCCCTAGCGAAATGTCCCAACCCCTGACAATTGTAACACTTCACCTTTGACTTATCAAACCCAACATTTTTGCTCACACTGAGATTTCTTCCGGTTCTCTTCATAAATCGTTTAACCCTCTACGTGACCATGGCCAGTTGCCATTGTAGGTCCATCTGTTCTAAGTAATCTGGGTCTACCTGATCATCATCCTCTTCCCATAATGTTGGATCGTTGATCTTACCCTGAATGAAGTTTCTGTATGCTGCCATGAACGATGCTAGAAGCTTCAACTGCTCCTCTGTTGTGTTGGCACACATAGGCATTTTCGTGTATCCCTGAGTTGAAGGTCCTGAACTTTGTGGTTGATCTCTTGGTTTTGAGAACCCTAGAAATTCCCTACCACTTAATTCGTCTAATTCTGTAGGTATGCTTTCTTATTCTCCGGAATAAAACGTTGTAGCCCCCTGCATAGATGCACTAGAAGTTGATGCCTTAGATTTGCCAAAGTACATTTCAGGATCTTGTACTTGATCAAATTCCATCTCCTTCTTCTACATTTTAAAGTTATATGCTCTCAAAGTCCCGATGACTTCTTCCAGAGTGAGAGTTTCTAACTTTTCTTCATCATGCTTTATCAGTGCAGTGTACATCTCCCACTTTGTTGGTAATGCATCTAGAAGTTTCTCTATCTTTTCTGTTTCTTGATACTCAACCCTATGATTATCAAGCTCGGTTAATAAAAGCTAGAACCTTTGGACTATGTCATCCAATTTCTCGTTCTTCAGACCCTTAAATATAGCAAACTGTTGTTTCAACATTTCAGTCCTCCCCTTTCTTACCCTCGGATTTCCCTCATACCTCCTCTCTAGAGCTTCCCAGAGCTCTTTAGAGGTTCTGTGATGCTTAATAGTATGTAGAATTTCCAATGGTAAAGCCATCTTTATTGAAGACATAGCTCGATTCTCAGATTCGTAGATTTTCTTATCATAATCTTTCATTTGCCGATATGATAAAACCTTGTGTCTGCCTTCGAGCTCAGTTGTGGGAGGAACATAGCCTTCGTCTATGCATATCCACATACGCATATCATTGAAACGAGCGAAATCAGCAAATCTATCTTTCCACCAGTAATAGTCTTCTATCTTCATTAGCTTAGGTGGTGAATTGGATTTTCCCACCTCGTGATCCATTTCCAAGAACTTATGCAAACTTGACATTCTCGTAAAACTTTTTGTTCATGAACTTAAATTACTTAATTATTAAAATAAATTTGAAACAAATCTTACGAACTTAATTAAGTTCGTATAAATTTTACGTTTAAAATTTGTTTTCGAAATTAAATTCGTTGTAATGTTAAGTTCGAGAGCAACTAAGTTCGAGAGACTTCAAGTTAGAGAAACCCTAAATCAAAACTGTCAACTTCGTGGATGGAGAAGTTCGAGATTCTGACAAGTTCGAACCAAGACAAATTCGTGAAACCCTAATCAGACAAATTCCACTCCCTGACAAGTTCGAAAAACTGACAAGTTCGTGGAGGAGCGTCTGACAAGTTCGAGGAATCCTAAAAACACCCCTAAGTTCGAGTGCCGCAAGTTCGTGAAATGGCCAAAAATTTGACTTTCTCAAAATTTCAGATTAAATCAAATGTTTTTACGGTTAAAAACAATGATTTCTACTGAAAAATTGAACTAAGATGAATATTTTCCAAGCTCAAAAACACTGAAAACTTCAAAAAACACGTGATTTATCCGTAAGAACGCAAAGAAACCCTATGAATGTTCAACAAAACGTGACGAACACGAAGAACATTCAAGATAAGGCTCTAATACCACTTGTAAGGTCACCACGTCTACGGATCGAATCCAGGCGCGAGGACGTCCATTGAGTGCGGAATGCTTGTTAGACGCCTAACAGATCGATCTCGCACGAAACACGGAGCCAAACACAATGCCAGCCGATATGATACCGACCCCACACGATGTATCACTCCTAGACTCTGTGAAAACCATTTCTAGTTCGTCCGTGCACTCTGAAAACACTGAAATCGTATTTCTCCCAAAAGTCACTGAAAATAACTAAATAAGTTCATAATATAACTCTTAAGTTCGTGCAAGGCCCAAGCCCACGAACTTACAAGTTCAAGCCCATGCAGATACGAACTTAGGTAAGCTAGGTTCGTACGAACTTGTGTGACTTAAGTTCGTGGCCTATGCCTTTAATTCTCACAAGTTCATTACCTCAAGAACTTGTCTTCACAATCATGAATTGAACATGAAAATGTAAGCATCATACACAATCATGAACAAACACACATGACTTGTATTAACAAAGCTCTATTTATTACATATGACTATATATTCCATATCTAGACTGCTATCGTCACACAGGGTGTACCAACATCCATCTGATACTCGGGTCCCCCACATGTTTTCCATACATAGTTTTTCTTAAATTTTTCACTTTTTCATGCATCATTCCATCCGAGCTTCGATCCTTCCCGAAATTCGGTTACCCCGCATCCGAATTTCGGTTCATCAACAGAATTTCAACACTTAGAATGTTTTTTAAGACTTAGAATTTTTCTTTCATATATTCTTTTGCATTTTATTTTTTAGATATATATCAAAAACAAAATAAATTTCCATGTCCTTTGCACCATTGGTTCTAGTTCAAATAAGTGTTTGAGTGAAAACGTCTATTCTAACATTGGTCTCTCAATGATTGACCTTTGATTTTATTCAGTAGAAATTACATTCTATTGATAAAAATCCCGATGCTTTAAACAAAATAGACGGGTTCAATTTCACGCTTATTTCTGACTTAATATCAACGCATTATTTATTCACAAGTCTGCTTAACTAACTGTGTTGCCCTTCTACCGGACTAATGGATCCCCAAGTCACCCTCACCATTCCTCATCCTCTCATCCCTAATAATAACACACAATTGCCTGAGGAAACCTTTCTTTCCGCCAATCAATTCACAGAGTTTGCTTTACACAATTGGCAATTAGACCTCTCCATTCTTCGTTCTGAAGCAGAGGATATCACCTTTGATATCCTCATAGGCCATCCCATCTTCTATTCCCTAACCACCGCCATATTTGTTCCCATAATCTACCTCCAACAATTTTGGCACCATCTTACGTTTGTTAATGAGGCAGTCCCTCATTTCACCACTAAAACAGACTCCGTACCCATCCGCGTAACCCTTGCAGCCATTCGCCACATTCTCCGCCAACCACAGAAAACTTCTCCGTCACTAAATACTCCTATGACCCAATTCCAACCCCAACCCACAAACTCCAAGAAGTCCAATCAATCGGATATGATGCTAATCTATCAAAACCATCAGACTTCAAGACAAAGCAACTCCAATCACACTGGAGGGTGTTCTTCGACATAATAAAAAATGCTTCACGGGCAAGCATTCTGGACACGATTCCGCATACATTCATGTACTAGCAATGTTTGCCGCATTCGCACAGTACAGACATTTTGACTATGTGGCGTTCATTTTTGAAGAGCTAAAGCGGGCAGTCCAAGATAGAGGGACAAAGTGAGAGAGGAAGTTTATACCATTCCAAAGGTTCCTCCAAATATTCATTCAATTCGCCATGGATAAAGACGATGATATACATGAAAGGCCTGAAGCGGACATATATAAGACAGTTTCTCTCCAAAGAGTAAAGATCCCGAAAGACATCCCTAGAGTCCAAGTAATGAACATTCCGCTGTCACTTCTTGGAGTGGCAAATGAAAGACTGGAATTGGTACCGGTATACTACCAGGGAGTGTATCCGGATGAGACTCTGTCAGAACCAACACAGCCAACCACATCCAAAGGTGAGCAGATGATGAGTGAGGATGAGGGAGTACAGGCGGCTATTCAAAATATTCTTGGATCAGGGGAGTGGGAGATAACTGTTGTGAGGGAGGGAGCAACAGGTGAGAGGCCAGAGACTGGTGACACTGAACGCACCATCTTTGATCCTTTGAGGTCTGATAGAACAATAGTTGAGGGAGTCCAAACACCCTAAAGCTGGACAACTCACCAAAGGACCATCAGTCTAGCGGTCAAACTCACCCACTCCAGCCACTCAGGTTCCCCTCAAAGGGAACCTGTTTCACAACACGGGGAATTTGCACATATGCCATCTCCCTCTCATTCGGAGAGAGGAAATGTTGAAAGGTCACATGAAACCCCCAATGACCGCCATTCAAATGACCACAGATGATTCCCCACCCCAAATCACTCAGCACGACGCATCCGTGGCGTACCCGCAAATCAGAGACGCCTGCGTGGCGTCTCCGGAAACGTCCAGATCTACACTCCCAACTAGGGAGGCATGAATGACGGAAGGAAGTCCTGAAGCGGTCACACCAATGTCATCTACTTCAGGCCATCAAGGGTTAACTCCCGCGATGTTAACGGTTGCTCTGCGTGAATCCGGTCTTGTTACACGGGCTGACCTGGACGCCCTCAAGGCAGCTTAAGAGGAACAACATGTTGGAATTAGTGTCCAAGTCACAACTAATTTTTAAATATATTGTTATCAGGCTGGATCCTTTTTGGGTGCATGCAATGAATAGTAAATAGAAGGTAATTAACTTCAAAGTATGATGTTAATTAGTTTGTTAGTTTATTATGTTTAATAAATTAATTGGAAACTAAATAATTGATTATATTCGATTAATGGGTTAGTTTGTTAATTTATTAATGATTAATAAATTAACCGAAAGCTAATAGAATTAATTGAGTAAGTACAGGGGCCAAACTGCAATTAGTTGATAGTCAACAGGGCACCCCTTAACCCTAGCTAGGGGGGCTGGCCCTTGAACCCATACCACATGGGTTTAGGGGTGAACTTCTAGGGTTTCTCAAACCCTATAAATAGGGAGCCCCTGCCTGCTTCATTCCTCGCTCATTCAACTCTAAGTTATGTGACGATCACAAGGGATACCAGTTTTTGGACTCTGAGATCTGAGCTTAGAAAAGATATAGTTATTTTCTCTTTTGTTCATTGGGTGTCAACAACTAGAGGCGTTCTTGCTTTAGACGCTTGGCATCCGGTTCAGAAGCTGTTCGTGGAAGCGTTCTTCGTGAAGAAAATTGTGAATTTTCTCAAGGTTAGTTATCATTGTTCATATTTTTAATTTATAAGTTGTTGTTTAGCTTGTTTGGTATGACCCTTTAAGGTCTTACATTCCTGCATGGCTAGATTATTTAATTTTCCGCGAAGTTTTAAATTAACCTAGCAAGGATATAGAAAACCCATCAGTGGTATCAGAGCCAGGTTAACCAAACGAGTTTTGCACTAATTTTAAGAGATATATTTCAAAAATTAGTTTAATAATTTCGAAAATTTTTATTTAATTATTTTTGGATTTTATTAATTTTATTTTAAATTGAGTTTTTGTTTTTTAAATTAAATTGTTTAAATTTAAAAAAATTTATATTTAAAAGTTTAAATAATATCCGAAAATTATTTTAATACATTTATCAGAAATTTTTATAAATTTTCAGAATTTTGGATAATTAGTTTAATTTTAAAATAGTTTTTAATGTCAAATTAATTATTAAATTTTCAAAAAAAAATGGTTTTTCAAATATTTTTCAAAGATTTTGGAATTTTTAAGAGGATAATTCCGAATTATTAAATAAATTATTATTTTAAATTTTAGGATTTTTTTAATTTAATTAAGGATTTGATTTTTAGGATTTTAGAACATGCCTTAGAGATAAGCCTGATTTTCTAGGTTTATCCTAAATCCTATTTATCTAGAAGTTGCCTTAATTTAAATTAAGTGCTTATCCTAAAGGTTTTAGAAAATTATAATTTATTAGGATAAACTTGTATTATCCTAGGTTTAAATTATGAGGATTATATGGTTATATATATAGGTTTCGGATTTAACATATATAGTTAATAATTAAAAGTTTCTTATTTAATCTATTTATTAAAACCGAAAATATATATAAATATAAATATAAATTTAAACCCTAATATTTTAAATTGTTTAAAATATACCATGTATTTTAAAATGTTTAAAATAGACCACTTAATTTTAAAAGTTTAAAATTAAACCCAAAGATTTAAAAGACATTTATATATGTATTATTGATTATATATATATATATATATATATATATATATATATATATATATATATATATATATATATATATATATATATATATATATATATATATATATATATATATATATATCATTTAAATCTATTTACATCGTCAGTCAATTGATAAATCGGCTCACTCATAGTGAACAAGCTATAAACGAGGTATAAGGCGGGTCGTTCTGCTTCCCTAAAGGAGTAGGTTTTTAACAGCTTCTCGCTGACCTGCCTCCTCTGCTTCGCTGTGCATTCAATAGAGCTACCGAGGACTTTTGATAGGACGATGTTCAGAATAAAAGTATAATCTAAAGTACTAAAAGAAAATCTCGTTTTAGATATATCAAAAGTGAATTAGTATGCTAACCCATGAAAAATGCACATCTCTTATGTGTAGTGTTAGTGGAGCGTGTGTGGTTTACCGACACACTAATGTGAGGACATATTAGGAGCTGATGTAGGACTCGTGATTCTCGAACTGATCTGTGCCGGGTCTTACGCAATTTTGCATGGTTAGATTCACCATCTTGTCCGTGATTCTCGGCAACCCAGTCACTGATAGTAGATGAGCATAACCGAGATTAACATGTCATTGATACGATTCAATGAATCTCAAAAGATCTAGGAATTTCATAGAGATTGAAATCGACAAGAGTTTTGTCCACCTAAAATAAATTCGCGGCGTGATTGACCCTTTTCATAAAACGAATCGAAAATATGGATCCTAGCCTTAATTCAAATTGGGTAAATTATTTACGAAATACTTCATATTAACTAAAACTTTATCTCACAGATGTCTACTTCTAATGGTACACCCACTCCTGCTCCCAACCCACGCATCCAACTTCTCACTCCTTTCTGTTCTGGGTAGGGAAAAGTAATCCGGTCCGAACTATGTGGACTGGATGAGAAACATCAGGTTTACGTTGACGTATGAGAGCAAAGAGTATGTTCTCAATGAACAGATTCCCACAGTGAGTGAGAATCCCCCCTAGGAGGAAATTGACGCACGCCAGAAGCATTACGATGATGCGAACAAAGTATCCTGCATCATGACGTCATCCATGGTTCCTGAGGTTGCTAAAGCCTTCGAGAATACATGGGCCTTTGAGATGAATCAGCAGCTTAAGGGAATGTTCTAGGCTAAGGCGAGCAAAGAGCGCCTTGATGTGGTAAGATCCCTCATGGCTTGCAAGCCGAAACCTGGAGCTTCTATATGTACTTTCGTCCTTAGGATGAAAGGGTACTTCAATAGGCTGGAGGCACTCAATATGGTGTTCGACTCTGAATTTTCCACAAATATCATTCTTTCTGGATTGCCCGCTATCTATAATCAGTTCGTACTCTCCTATCAAATGAAAACGAATCAGAAGGAGACGTCCATTATGGAATTGCATAATCTGCTCCGAACCGCTGAACAGGGCTTCAAGAAAGATGAGACCCCTGTGCTGAGTGTCGATAAGGCTTTAAAGAAACGGAAGTCGTCCCGGAAGGCCCCAAAAGGAAAATCCAAGAAAGGGTCTCAAGGGAAAAGAGAGTCTGGAATTGTGCCTGAAAAAGACCCGAAGGAAGTAGTATTGTAACATCCGGCACTAAACCAGGTTAGCAACAATGACCTAATATCTATTTAATAGCCAATTATAGCCTAATCAGTGGTCATTAGAAATTAATCAAGTGATTAACAAGGTTTATTAGAAAATTCAACTCAATTAGAATCAAATTCATCGGTGCGATGAATCGGGAAATCAATTAATCCGATCAATTTACGATATGAGGGATTAATTCAAATAAGTACATAATTAAATTATGATTAGTGACACTAATCATTCACTAATACAATTACTTAACATTAATTATTCAAGACTACAACAATTCATTAAAACAATGCATTCAAAAGTATTTATGAATTTACAAGAAAAGGGAAATACAAGAATACATTCTAAATACTTTTATACAAAAAAAAATATATATATAAATACATGAAAATAATCCATAAAAATTTGGTCATAGGGTAGTACTACCCAAGATTTGATTTCAATTTTTTATTTCCCAACTCCATAACCTTTCATAATCAAATCTTTCACACCCCATTCTCCTTTCATTTCAACATGATCTTACACTCCACCTCCATTTGAAAGACCAAGACTTTGCCTATAAATAGAGGGCTTCCTTTTCATTATTTTCACACCAAAATATCTCTTTCTCTCCTCTCAAAACCGGATCCCACACACACACACACTACAAACATTTTCATTCAAGTGTTCTTGGTGAAATTCAAGTGTTCTTGGTGAACTTCAAGTGTTCTTGGTTCAAATCTTGCAAGAATTCCAACTTCTTCTCAATTTCATACTCCAAATACATCAAAGTAAGTAAATACTAACTTATTTCATCATATATTTATGTTTATATAAGTCTTGCATGATATATATAATCACCAACAACAACAAGTTTCATAAAAACTCAAGTTTATAAGTTTCTAGTTTTATTTTTTAGATTGTTTCTTTAAATGTGTTTATGAATATATTAACACATTATAAAAGTGTTAATATTATGAAAACATGTGATATATATGTGTTTTATAACTTTTATAACCTTTACACAAGTAGTCTTTGAATAAACAACAAGAATCGTAAGTTGTTTCAAGTTTATAAACTGCGGAGTTTCGGCAGAAAATTTATATCGACTTTGAAAAATCATAACTAATTCATAACACAACGAAAGGAGTTGATTATTCTCTCAAAAGTTAGATCTATGTCTTAACTATAGATCTCGAATTTTTCATAATTTATTTTGGAGCTTAAGACCTCCAGAAATTATTTGGAAAACCGAAAGTTTGACAGCTCAAAAATGGCCAACATAGCGTTTTTAACGAGCTTTTTCACCAACCTAAACAACTCGAAAAATGACCGTTCTTGATTCTAAAAATAATTTGTATATAGTAGTTTAATGTCCTAGAAAACCAAAGTCTAAAACATTTTGGAGCTTGGTCAAAAACAGCCTCAAAGTAGGCCGAAAAACCTCCGAAAAAGTTGGAAATTATATATATATATATATATAAACTTGACGTTTTAAGCGAATTTTATTTATAAACTTGTAATGTTGGGTGATTTAAGACATAAAAATCTATAAATATGTATATATCACTATATATTAGAGATATTAAGTCCTTATTATCATTTAGGACCCGTTTAATCTCGCTCGGTGCATCATCCGTCACTTTACGCTAAAAGCTTTTCACGTTAGATTTTTGCCATCGCAATTCCGGTGAGTTCTCATAGCCCCTATTTTCACACTGTTATGTTTTGGGGATGAAATACATGCTTCGTTTTTATATGGACACGGAAATACTTTCATTTCTATTATGTTTTACACATTGGGTTCCATTAGCTCTGATATCATGAACCGTTAATTGCATTTATTTGTAAGCGCGAATATATTGTGGATAGATCTATTGGGAGTCATGTCCCCCACTCGGGTTAGTTGGATTGGCTAACAGCGGGTGCATATATGTTCAACAAACGGTATTACGTATGGGAATACTGCACAGAGCAAACTCATTTTAAATTAAGCTTCGGTTGCATGATGGTTTATATGTAATACATAACAAGGAATTTATAAATTAAATCTCTATTATTGTTGTCCATACAAGTCAGATTTACGTGTAAACCTATGAGCTCACCAACAATTTTTGTTGACGTATTTTAGCGTGTATTTTCAGGAAATTAAGGCAAGTATGCCTCGGACGTATTTTACTTTCAAGCTTCCGCATCCATGGAGTCGCATGCATATTCAATTTAACGGAGATTTAGCTGCATTATTTTGGATATTTTAATTATGTAATTAAATCTCTGTATTTGTGCGAACTTCATTTCTCATGTAAAACATTACTATGCTTTAAAGCTTTAACGATGTATTTTAAAAACGTCCATATAGTGGTCGTTCATTATGATTATGGTTACGCTTCCGCACTCGTCACGCCTCGCTGCCAACCGGGGTAGCAGTGTAACAACCTAACTTTTAGCCAGTCATGTAATGCTTCAATTTTGAGATAATAATATAATTTTATTATATTATTTATGTTGCAATTATTAAATAAAATATGAAAATGAAGTAAGTAAATATGATTTTAAATTATATTTACGATAACATTATTGAGTAAAATAAAAGGGATGTAAAATACAAAAGTTAAATGGGTTAAATACACAAATGGATAAAATGAGATATATATAAACTTAATAATGACCATTTAAAATCACAATTAAGTGATTTACTCTCTCTCTCTAATCTCTCTCTAAAGTATACGGCTACATCAAGATTTCATCAAAATATCCATAAATTGTGTATTAATTGGAGAATCAAGGCAAGGAGGAGTTACAATTAGCAACAATCAACAACAAACAACAAAAATTTGAGGTAACAATCGTTTAAATTTCGAAATATATGAAGTTTGGTTCGGTTTTGTGTATAACCGAAAACAAGAATTAAAGTTATGAATTTTTATGTTGCATGTGTAAAATTATGAAAGATTATGATGAATTGAAGTATATAAATGAAACAGAAACAAGAATTAGTAATCAGATTGTTCAAATAATGAAGAAATCGGAAATTTTGTTAAAAAATTGTGTTCTTGGCAAAAAGTGTGTAATTTGGATGATTTTGATAAATTTATGATGTTTTTGATAAGGAAAATAGTATAAAATCAACCAAATAATGATAATACAACTTTATGTTAAGTTGCATGTTACTGAAAATGAATTTAGAAAGATTTTAGAAAAAATCCGTATGAACACAAGAAGAACACCAAGAACAAATTTCTGGAAAATATGAAGACATGGGATCCAAATTCGGATGAGACCGAATTCGGATGAAGCCCCATTTCGGATGAAGTACCATTCCGGACGGAAGGATGTCCGAACTCGGATGACCCGAGTTCGGATGGTGCCATTTCGGACAAAGCTAGTTCGGATGAATCATTTCGGACCAACTTCGGATGGCCTATTTCGGATGACCTAGAACCGAATCCGGATGATCCGAATTCGGATGGTCCGAATTCGGATGGTCCTAATCCGGATGTGGTTTTTATGATTCAAAATATAAACAACAGAATTCCTTATATAAATATGAATGATCAGATTTCAGAAATGTAACTTTATAAGACATTGAGATTATTACTGACAAAGAATAGAAAGATTTTGATAAGATTTAAGAGATTGATGATAATATGATCAAAATATAAGATTTTGATATCAAAGACCAACGAATGAATCTTGAGCATAAATGATGAACACTGAATGTATATTATTCAGATGATATAAGAGCTAATAAATATCAGAAATGATATTAATAACAGATTGAGCAACGAGCAAAATGTCGAGCATCTGAAAGTCTGATATAAATCAGATAGTGGTTCTATCCACTACAGATTGTGAGCAACAGAGCCAGAGCCAGAAACTAAAAGAGCACAAATAGCCAGTAACTGTGAGTTGTAGATTTCATTTTAACTGCATATTATGTGAATTGAGACTTTTGTTGCATGATTCTGATTTATTGATAATCTGATCTTGAGCTTATTGATATATTGTCATAGTATATTTACTATGATTTGTTGAGCTGAGTATTTCTTCTTCTAGATTCGATTCTTTGACGAGTCATTTGATTGTTAAGCTTAACACCATCACTATTGCTCAGTGTTGGGTTAATGTTAGGCTTATGATGTGCTGATTTATGTGATGAAAGCACAGAGGGTAGCTAGAGCTGAGCATTCCGATGATATCCATATAGAGCTTTTACTGGTAGCTAGCCCAGTACGTGGCTGATCCCCACTAATGATGCGTGTGTATGGATTTATCATCATCCGAGGATTCCTTATGAATTTGTCTAAAAGTCTCAAGAGCAACAACAGTTTTATAACTGGGAGCTGAGCAAAAGTCGCGCATCAAAAAGAGCATTAATTGGCCAATGATCCTTCGAAATTGAGCTGTGCATGAGCCTAGTGCAGTGCATATAGAGCTGAGCCGTGCATGAGCCGAGTGCAGTGCATGTGCTTCCGCGTTCATAATTGCATGTTAAATGTGAAATTCTACATTCTCACTAAGCAAATAAGCTTACCCGTTGTTGCATTATTTTTCAGGTAAAGGCAAAGGATTGGCTGAACCTAGTTCATAGGTCAGGACTCTGAAAGAGCTTGAAGTGCATTAGAACCCGTTTCAACACTTTGGTATTGTCAGATGAAAGAGCTTTGGGGTTCGGGTCTAGTTTATAATATGTGATTTGATGTAATAGTCTAGATGTTTGTACCTTGCTACTTAAATTTGTCTCTGTTTATAATTTAACTTTAATTCCGCACTGTTAATTTTATCTTAGTTTCATGATTGATATTGCGTTGCTACTGGGCCTAGACTTTAGACCTTTGAGAAATCAGAGGGTCTCACAGGATGGTATCAGAGCAATAGTTTGAGTGAATCATTGTATTACATGTAATACATGATCTCAAACTTGTGCAATGCTATAGTATCAATCATGACAGGATGGCTTGAACTAAGATAGGTTTCAGAGACTAGTAGGACGGGGCATGAAAGGGTACAATATGCTAGACTAATGATCTAAATACTTAGTGATTTATATTTCAGAGCTATGTCAGGAGAAGGTGGACCATTAGGTGGCATGACCCCAGAGCAAGTCCTGGAAATGATGCAACAACTAATAACCCAGAATAATGAGCAACAAAACAAGTTTATGCTAGAGCAAATTGAATCAATAAAGAAAACTGAAAAGAGAAATAAACATAAAAAGAAGCAAACTGAACAGTCAAGCGAATCGGAATCCGATAATGAGCACGTCAATAAGCGAGTTGTGCAGCCAAAAGGCTGTAGATTCAAAGACTTCAAAGCGAGTGGTGCCTTAACGTTTGAAGGCACAGTAGATCCAATACAAGCGTTAGATTGGGTAAGTCATACTGAAGAGATCTTCAGTATCTCAGAATGTCTGGACAGCAATAGAGTTAAGTTTGCTACAGCACTATTCGTTGGAGCTGCTAGAGCCTGGTGGAAAACACAAAGGAGCATCTATGGTGAAGAAGCGATTACGACATTGGATTGGGAGCAGTTCTTAGAGATGTTCAACGCCAAATACTGTCCAACGGATAAACAAGACGAACTCGAGATGCAGTTGATGCAATTGAAACAAGGAACTAAGACCATTGATGAATATGAATATGAGTTCTCGAGACTTTGCGGCTACTCGTCATATCAAGTAGCAACGGAAGAGCGTAAGATAAACCGATTCAGACTGGGTCTGAATCCAACATATAGAAGACAAATGAGTAGCATAAAGTTCAAAACGTATCTCAGCATAGTAGAAGCAGCAAGGATGGTGGAGCGGGAATTCACAGATTCTAGTTGTGAACCCGTTATGATGGCTATAAGTCCTACATGTCCATCTCCACCTAAGAAACAAAAATCCAGTAGATTCTTCAGTTCATCAAAGTCCAGTCAGCAGCAGTCGCAAGCATCTTCTACACCTCAGAAGACTAGAGTTTATTCCATACAGTCAGGAGCACGACCGTGTAAACGCTGTAACAAATTTCATAGCGGACGCTGCAACCCTATAGATGTGACCTGTTACACTTGTAATCGGATTGGACATGGAAGTGATGAGTGCCCAGAAAGAAACGACGTATGCTACAACTATGGTGAGCGTGGACATTATGCCAAGCATTGCCCAAATGCACGCGTGCTTACTAATCCTGAACAACCAGTTGGCAGAGCAATTCAATAGAGTACTACAATGATACCTACAGTAAAGGCGCGAGCTTTCCATATTACTGCTGAGGATGCCGAGGAGACACCAGAGACGCCAAAAGATCACAATGGTAACTAATACTAAATTTCTTATACAAATAAAATGATTTAATTCTGTTACCATCCAAATTTCAAATCCAAAATAAGTATCGAGTAAACTGTATAACCCTGTCATCGATAGTGAATAATGCGGATGACATATGGGTTGTATCAGTTGAAGCTACTATACAAATACATTTCCAATAAG
The DNA here is from genome assembly GCA_020465985.1 of Centrapalus pauciflorus. Lineage (NCBI taxonomy): Eukaryota > Viridiplantae > Streptophyta > Magnoliopsida > Asterales > Asteraceae > Centrapalus > Centrapalus pauciflorus. The sequence continues at coordinate 282,625 of JAANYP010001393.1, read as the reverse complement.
AAATTATACCTATAGACAATATAGGTATTGTAATCTGAATCATGTATGATTCAAAACCCGAGAGAAATTGAAAGTTGATCCTAAACACAAGCTACTTCGTAAATCCTTGTAATCTAAATGATTACAGCGTGTCTTATAACGAGACAGAGGTAGATGTTGCTAATTAAATAATAATAATAAAACCTATTAAGAAGATGATCTTTAAACCAAATTGTTAAACACCCAATGACAACTTGAATTGAAATCAAAGAAGTCAGAGGCACAAAGCGAGAGTGATAAATAAATAGATTGAGATATTCGTGAAAGTCAAGCGATTAGTTATAAATGACCAATGAAAATGCCGTCAAATACCAAAATAAATGTAAGCATGGATTCTCATTATGTCGACGCGAGACTAGTGAGATATCTAATATGGAATTCCTATTCCATCTAACTGCATATAAAATAAAAAGCTTCTACCAAAAAGAGTGAAATGATCTTAAATTCAGAGATTCATCATTGAGAAGTCAAAACATAAGTCTATACATATAATTAAACAGAATCAAAGATTATTTTTTTGTCGAAGCCTCTTGACCGAATTGCACAGTGAAACAATAGAGGAAGGCGATGACGATAAAGTAGAAGATGAGTTAAATGGTCGTGGAAACGGTTTTAGAACACTGGTAACTCGAGATTTGACTTCAATAATAGAATCTGCCGTCATGTCTAATGAATCACACCGAGAAAGCCAAAGTAAATTATTGATTTCTATCAACTTGTTCCTTAGAATTCGATTCCGTATAATATTTGTTTTCTATGTTGTTAATATTCCTACTCGCTGGAAGATTCTAAAGCGTATGATCTCTTCAAGTTCAAGATCATAACTGACTTGTTTGAAATATCCATCAACCGCTGAAACCGTTGCGAAGAGGATGAGGACGATTGTAACTCCAAATTTGATTTTCTGTTCGAACTCCTGTTTTGATTGTTAAAGCTCTAAATACAACATTTCAACATTTTTGCCTCGATTTCTCATACTTGACTTCTAATCACTCTATCATCTTGGAGTATTTTGCTACTCGAGAGACTGATCAGGTAAAAGATTTGGCGGATATTGCAGCGCAATTGAAGACCAAGGTAGGTGAGGTGGAGTCGTTACACTAAGAGTTGACTCCGATTGTTGTGCCAAAGGATAGATTTCATTTGTTTAATAGAGCAAAGAAAATTTTTAAGTCTTCACAACAAGTCAGCACAAATCAGAAATAAGTTAAACGATTGATGGTGATAACAACATCAATAAAAGAAGTACTTCTTAAAGTACAGATATCAGATTCCCAAAAGCTCTACAGCAAGTTCCAAAGGAAAATGAAAGAGAAATATGAGCTAACTGAGATAGATTGAGCTGCAAGCTGAATTGAATGAGATATAAGGTTAAATCTCAAAAATCCATAGCAAATGAAAATTTTGCAATAATAAAGATGAGAGATTTAAAAGCCATAACTGGCTCAAGATCAAGCAAAAGAAAGATATGAGCTAATTATTACAATAAGATGCTAGCTGAATAGATTATTGCGTAAAGCATAAAGCTCATATATGAAGAGTATGAATAAAAAGTCAGAATTCCTAAAATGATCAAGCAAGTGAAATAATGAATCAAATATGAAACTCTGAAGAGAAATTTGAGTTTCCTGTGCTTGAGAATCTCAAAGAAATGAAAGAAATGAAATACAGTTGGTGCTCGTTCAGTGGAAACACCACAAGGGTTCGTATCAGTTTTGGGAATCAAGATATCATAAAAGCTATCTGTCCAAATCTGTTCGAACATAGCTAACTTCGGGGACGAAGTTTGTGCGTGGTGGAGCCCATTCTGTAACAACCTAACTTTTAGCCAGTCATGTAATGCTTCAATTTTGAGATAATAATATAATTTTATTATATTATTTATGTTGCAATTATTAAATAAAATATGAAAATGAAGTAAGTAAATATGATTTTAAATTATATTTATGATAACATTATTGAGTAAAATAAAAGGGATGTAAAATACAAAAGTTAAATGGGTTAAATACACAAATGGATAAAAAGAGATATATATAAACTTAATAATGACCATTTAAAATCACAATTAAGTGATTTACTCTCTCTCTCTAATCTCTCTCTAAAGTATACGGCTACATCAAGATTTCATCAAAATATCCATAAATTGTGTATTAATTGGAGAATCAAGGCAAGGAGGAGTTACAATTAGCAACAATCAACAACAAACAACAAGAATTTGGGGTAACAATCGTTTAAATTTTGAAATATATGAAGTTTGGTTCGGTTTTGTGTATAACCGAAATCAAGAATTAAAGTTATGAATTTTTATGTTGCATGTGTAAAATTATGAAAGATTATGATGAATTGAAGTATATAAATGAAACAGAAACAAGAATTAGTAATCAGATTGTTCAAATAATGAAGAAATCGGAAATTTTGTTAAAAAATTGTGTTCTTGGCAAAAAGTGTGTAATTTGGATGATTTTGATAAATTTATGATGTTTTTGATAAGGAAAATAGTATAAAATCAAACAAATAATGATAATACAACTTTATGTTAAGTTGCATGTTACTGAAAATGAATTTAGAAAGATTTTAGTAAAAATCCGTATGAACACAAGAAGAACACCAAGAACAAATTTCTGGAAAATATGAAGACATGGGATCCGAATTCGGATGAGACCGAATTCGGATGAAGCCCCATTTCGGATGAAGTACCATTCCGGACGGAAGGATGTCCGAACTCGGATGACCCGAGTTCGGATGGTGCCATTTCGGACAAAGCTAGTTCGGATGAATCATTTCGGACCAACTTCGGATGGCCTATTTCGGATGACCTAGAACCGAATCCGGATGATCCGAATTCGGATGGTCCTAATCCGGATGTGGTTTTTATGATTCAAAATATAAACAACAGAATTCCTTATATAAATATGAATGATCAGATTTCAGAAATGTAACTTTATAAGACTTTGAGATTATTACTGACAAAGAATAGAAAGATTCTGACAAGATTTAAGAGATTGATGATAATATGATCAAAATATAAGATTTTGATATCAAAGACCAACGAATGAATCTTGAGCATAAATGATGAACACTGAATATATATTATTCAGATGATATAAGAGCTAATAAATATCAGAAATGATATTAATAACAGATTGAGCAACGAGCAAAATGTCGAGCATCTGAAAGTCTGATATAAATCAGATAGTGGTTCTATCCACTACAGATTGTGAGCAACAGAGCCAGAGCCAGAAACTAAAAGAGCACAAATAGCCAGTAACTGTGAGTTGTAGATTTCATTTTAATTGCATATTATGTGAATTGAGACTTTTGTTGCATGATTCTGATTTATTGATAATCTGATCTTGAGCTTATTGATATATTGTCATAGTATATTTACTATGATTTGTTGAGCTGAGTATTTCTTCTTCTAGATTCGATTCTTTGACGAGTCATTTGATTGTTAAGCTTAACACCATCACTATTGCTCAGTGTTGGGTTAATGTTAGGCTTATGATGTGCTGATTTATGTGATGAAAGCACAGAGGGTAGCTAGAGCTGAGCATTCCGATGATATCCATATAGAGCTTTTACTGGTAGCTAGCCCAGTACGTGGCTGATCCCCACTAATGATGCGTGTGTATGGATTTATCATCATCCGAGCATTCCTTATGAATTTGTCTAAAAGTCTCAAGAGCAACAACAGTTTTATAACTGGGAGCTGAGCAAAAGTCGCGCATCAAAAAGAGCATTAATTGGCCAATGACCCTTCGAAATTGAGCTGTGCATGAGCCTAGTGCAGTGCATATAGAGCTGAGCCGTGCATGAGCCGAGTGCAGTGCATGTGCTTCCACGTTCATAATTCCATGTTAAATGTGAAATTCTACATTCTCACTAAGCAAATAAGCTTACCCGTTGTTGCATTATTTTTCAGGTAAAGGCAAAGGATTGGCTGAACCTAGTTCATAGGTCAGGACTCTGAAAGAGCTTGAAGTGCATTAGAACCCGTTTCAACACTTTGGTATTGTCAGATGAAAGAGCTTTGGGGTTCGGGTCTAGTTTATAATATGTGATTTGATGTAATAGTCTAGATGTTTGTACCTTGCTACTTAAATTTGTCTCTGTTTATAATTTAACTTTAATTCCGCACTGTTAATTTTATCTTAGTTTCATGATTGATATTGCGTTGCTACTGGGCCTAGACTTTAGACCTTTGAGAAATCAGAGGGTCTCACAAGCAGGGTGTGACAGATTGGTATCAGAGCCTAGTTATAGTGAACTAGGTTGCATTAGTACCCTAGACTATAACTGCACATAAAATTTACTGATTTTAAAAATATTTTGTAACTAACTAAAAGACTATGAATGGACCTTGATAGCAGAAATCATGTCCCATCCGGAAACCATCATCTTATCAGATTCAGAGGAGGAGTACACTCCTGCGAGCCCCACGGCCACTGAGATTTTCCCCGAAGAAGAAACATCGGAAGAAGAGGACCCCTCGGAAGATCCAATGGAGGAGACGGAAGAGGAGCCGATGGAGGAAGAAGATCCATTGCCCCCAACGGTCCCTGCTCGCGTTCCATACCACCCAGCCGAGCCGTCATATAAGCCGTATAGGCCTTACCCTAACGACCCCAAAATGTTGTACACACCCCGAAAGCGGGTGAACCCACCAAGAAGGGAGTCTATTCCTGTCCCGACTCCCCAGCCCAATCCCCCACCACCACACCGACGGGTAGACGCCCGGCGATGGGGCTGGATACCGGAGACCCTCCGCGAATGGAGGCAGATGGAGGGAATTCCTCCCAACTTCGAGATAGGAGGACCATCCTCCGCACCTGTCCCGTTACTCACCCAAGAGCCTACCGAACAAACCATACCACTCTTGGTAGCACGGTCTACCAGGAATGATCACCAGATTCGGTCCCTTAACCAAGATATCGGGGGGATGATCGCTCGTTTAGAGCGGGAGGAGTTACAAAACTCCAACATCTACTGGGCTAACCAGCATGCTCTCACCATCCAACAGGATGGCCTGAATGAGCTTCGGCAGCAACTAGCCGAAAGCCAAGCTCGAATCGAGGAGCTGACTCAGCGCCTCAACGCGATGGAAAAGGGAGAGACCCCTGATCACTCCCACACTTAGTGCACTTCTATCTATCTTTGTAATAGTAGGAAAAATATCATGTAATAGTATAGGACAAAAATTTTCGGGTAATAACCCGCCCCTAATGTAAGAAAATTTCGAATGATTAATGAAAAATTGCAAGTTATTTATGAAATTGTGTTTGATGATTATAGTATTGTGCTTTAAGGAAAATTTACGTCTTTAAGATTCAACTTCTTACACTATACTTTTTCTTTAAAATTTTAAGATAATGCTGCTGAAATGAGCAATGAACGCTGCTGACATTGAAGAGCTAGTCGCACAAAGAGTGGCTGTCGCTATAGCCACGTATGAGGAAAATAGGAATAGCTCAGCTAATGGAGATGGTGGTGCTACCCGCACCACGAGAGGAACTGAAATCCACGCAAAAGGTTGTGGAATTAAAGGATTTTTAAGTTGCAAACCCCGGTACTTCAACGGAACCGAAGGAGCCGTTGGCTTGATACGGTGGTTTGAGAAGTTAGAATCTGTCTTTCGTGTCAGTGGATGTGCTGAAGGAGATAAGGTGAAGTTCGCTACTCACACTCTACAAAATAGCGCCCTCACATGGTGGAATTCCTATGTCCAGTCTGTAAGTATTGATGAAGCCTACCAGCTCACATGGTCCGCGTTCAAGCAAATGATGACAGACGAGTACTGTCCGAGAAACGAACTCCAGAAGATGGAATCGAAGTTCTGGAACCTGTCGATGAAGGGAACGGATGTAGCGGGGTACACCAACCGATTTCATGAACTGAGTACTCTATGCCCTCAGATGGTGACCCCGGAGTACAAAAAAATCAAACGTTACATTTGGGGACTCGCTCCTCAAATTCAAGGTAATGTCACTGCCTCCAACCCATCCACCATGCAGGATGCCATCAGGATGGCCAACAATCTGATGGATCAAGTGTCCCGGAGGAATGAAGCCAAAGCCGGGGAAAACAAGAGAAAGTGGGAAGACAAGTCTGGAAAGAACACAGGTTCACAATCCAGGAAGCCCGAGACCATCAGGGCTTATGTAGCAGGAACTGAGTCAAGAAAAGGCTACACGGGTACCAAGCCTTACTGCACCCAATGCACCTTTCATCACAGCAAGGGTCCCTGCCCAACTTGTGGAAAATGCAAGCGTATTGGCCATATGACCAAAGACTGTAAGTTTGGAACCCCGGGCATCAATGACGGTAATCAAAGAGGCTGCTTTGAATGTGGAGTTACTGGGCACTTCAAGAGTGAGTGCCCGAAGTTGAGGAATGGTGGAGGAGCTCAGGGGAGAGCTTTTGTGTTAGGAGCAGGTGACGCTCGTCAAGATCCCCACGTAGTATCAGGTACGTTTCTTTTAAATGACATTTATGCTTACGTACTCTTTGATACTGGGGCTGATAGGAGCTTTATATCTGATAAGTTTAGTAAGCAATTGAATGCCACTCCTTTTCCCTTAGACAACTCTTATACTATAGAACTGGCTGACGGTAAAATAATAGAGGCAAGTAGTATCATTAAGGAATGCACACTGAAGCTGGCAGATCATCCCTTTAAGATAGACTTAATGCCTATAGAACTCGGAAGTTTTGATGTAGTAGTTGGTATGGATTGGTTGTCACACAATCATGCCGAGATTTTGTGTGGTAAGAAAGTGGTACGGATACCACTCCACAAGAAGAAGTTCCTAACAGTCCATAAGAGAAAGAAAGAACCGACAGTTGAATGTCATATCCGGCCTAAGAACATTAAAGTGCCTTAGGAAAGGTTGTCATGCAGTAGTGGTGCAAATTGTAGAAAAAGGGTCGGAGGAGAAGCGACTCGAGGATATTCCAGTGGTTTGTGACTATCCGAAGGTCTTCCCGGAAGATTTGCCTGGAATTCCGCCAACTAGGCAAGTAGAGTTTCAAATCGATTTGGTGCCGGGAGCTGCACCGGTCGCAAGAGCCCCATATAGACTCGCCCCTTCTGAGATGCAAGAGTTATCCAATCGATTACAAGAGTTGATGGATAAAGGATTCATTCGACCAAGTTCCTCACCTTGGGGAGCTCCGGTCTTGTTCGTGAAAAAGAAAGACGGATCCTTCAGAATGTGCATAGACTACCGAGAGCTAAACAAGTTAACGGTAAAGAACCGCTACCCTCTCCCCAGAATTGATGACCTGTTTGACCAACTACAGGGATCTAGCTTCTACTCTAAGATTGATCTGCGATCCGGTTATCATCAAGTAAAGGTTTGGAAAGAAGACATTCCCAAGACAGCATTCAGAACTCGATATGGACATTACGAATTCCAGGTAATGCCATTCGGTTTGTCCAACGCACCAGCCGTATTCATGGACCTCACGAATCGAGTGTGTAAACCATATCTGGACAAATTTGTAATAGTGTTCATAGACGATATTCTCATCTATTCCAGAAATAAGGAGGAGCATGAACAACATCTCAAGCTGATCTTGGAGTTGTTAGAGAAGGAACAGTTATACGCCAAAATTTCAAAATGTGAATTTTGGTTGCGAGAAGTTAAATTCCTTGGACATTTGATCAACAGCCAGGGAATCCAGGTTGATCCATCAAAAATCAAGGCCATAAAGAACTGGGCGACTCCTAGAACCCCCACGGAAATCCGCCAATTTCTAGGACTTGCCGGTTATTATAGGCGATTTATCGAAAACTTCTCAAAGATAGCAGGTTCCTTAACAGAATTGACTCGGAAGGATGTGAAGTATATCTGGGGTGAAGAGCAAGAAAAGGCGTTTCAGCAGTTAAAGCAAAGATTGTGTAGTGCACCAATTCTTTCCTTACCTGAAGGGACTGAAAATTTTGTGGTCTACTGTGATGCCTCACACAATGGATTAGGTTGTGTGCTCATGCAAAGGGATAAAGTCATTGCCTACGCATCACGACAGCTCAAAATTCACGAGGTGAATTATACGACTCATGACTTAGAGCTTGGAGCAGTGGTGTTTGCTCTCAAAATATGGAGGCACTACCTGTATAGAACTAAGTGCACGGTGTTCACAGACCATAAAAGCCTTCAGCATATTCTGAATCAGAAAGAGCTAAATATGAGACAGCGTCGTTGGGTTAAACTACTTAGCGACTATGACTGCGAAATCGTTATCATCCGGGGAAGGCAAACGTCGTAGCCGATGCCCCGAGCCAAAAGGAACGGGTTAAACCCTTGAGAGTCCGAGCTTTGGTCATGACTATACAGTCAAACCTAAACATTCAAGTCCGCAAGGCACAAGAAGAAGCAGTCAAGGAGGGTAATCTACTGGATGAAGCCTTGAGAGGTATGGATAAGCAGTTTGAAATCAAGCCAGATGGATGTCGATACTTCATGGGCAGAATGTGGCTACCAAAACTCGGAGGAGTAAGGAAGCTGGTCATGGATGAAGGGCATAAGACAAGATATGCTATTCATCCAGGGTCAGATAAGATGTACCACGACTTGAAGGGAATGTACTGGTGGCCAAACATGAAGGCTGACATTGCTACCTATGTCAGCAAGTGCTTAACATGTTCAAAGGATAAGGCTGAGCACCAAAAACCATCAGGATTACTAGTTCAACCAGAAATACCCCAGTGGAAGTGGGAAAACATCACCATGGATTTCATCACCAAGTTGCCAAAAACTTCTGGAGGTTATGACACTATTTGGGTGATTGTGGATCGACTTACTAAAACCGCACATTTCCTGCCAATCAAGGAGACTGATAAGATGGATAACTTAACACGAATCTATCTTAACGAAGTCGTCTCATGACATGGAGTACCTGTATCAATTATATCAGACAGGGACAGCCGGTTCACATCAAGATTTTGGCAGTCATTGCAAGAAGCACTGGGTACACGCTTAGATATGAGCACAGCCTATCACCCGCAAATGGATGGTTAGAGTGAAAGGACGATTCAGACTTTGGAAGACATGTTAAGGGCATGTGTCATCGATTTTGGCAAAAGTTGGGACAGGCACCTGCCATTAGTCGAGTTTTCCTATAACAACAGCTATCACTCGAGCATTAAGACCGCCCCATTCGAGGCACTCTACGGGCGAAAGTGTCGATCACCTCTTTGTTGGGCTGAAGTAGGAGATAGTCAGATTACTGGACCTGAGATCATCCAGGAGACTACAGAAAAGATAGCCCAGATTCGTAACCGGTTAAAGATCGCGCGGGATCGACAGAAAGGTTATGCAGACATTCGACGGAAGGATTTTGAATTCCAAGAGGGAGATCAAGTAATGTTAAAAGTCTCGCCTTGGAAGGGCGTAATCCGTTTTGGGAAACGAGGAAAACTCAATCCTCGTTATATCGGACCATTCAAGATCACCAAAATAATTGGCCCGGTAGCTTACCGACTCGATCTGCCCCCAGAGCTTAGTAACGTTCATAATACTTCCATGTGTCAAATCTTAAGAAGTGTCTGGCTGATGAATCACTCGTTATACCCATGGACGAGCTGGAGTTAGACGATAAGTTGAACTTCATTGAGCAACCTGTAGAAATAATGGACCGAGAAGTCAAGAAACTCAAGCACAGTCGGATCCCGATAATAAAAGTCAGATGGAATTCTAAGCGAGGTCCTGAATTTACGTGGGAACGCGAAGATCAGTTCCGGGAAAAATACCCTCACATTTACTCAAATACTCAAGCAGTGGAGAACACGAGCTAATTTCGGGACGAAATTCCCTTAACAGGGGGAGACTGTAACATCCGGCACTAAACCAGGTTAGCAACAATGACCTAATTATGTATTTAATAGTCAATTATAGCCTAATCAGTGGTCATTAGAAATTAATCAAGTGATTAACAAGGTTTATTAGAAAATTCAACTCAATTAGAATCAAATTCATCGGTGCGATTAATCGGGGAATCAATTAATCCGATCAATTTACGATATGAGGGATTAATTCAACTAAGTACATAATTAAATTATGTTTAGTGACACTAATCATACACTAATACAATTACTTAACATTAATTATGCAAGACTAAAACAATTAATTAAAACAATGCATTCAAAAGTATTTATGAATTTACAAGAAATGGGAAATACAAAAATACATTCTAAGTACTTTTATACAAAAAATATATATATATATATATAAATACATGAAAATAATTCATAAAAATCTAGTCATATGGTAGTACTACCCAAGATTTGATTTCAATTTTTTATTTCCCAACTCAATAACCTTTCATAATCAAATCTTTCACACCCCATTCTCCTTTCATTTCAACATGATCTTACACTCCACCTCCATTTGAAAGACCAAGACTTTGCCTATAAATAGAGGGCTTCCTTTTCATTATTTTCACACCAAAATATCTCTATCTCTCCTCTCATAACCAGATCCCACATACACACACACTACAAACATTTTCATTCAAGTGTTCTTGGTGAAATTCAAGTGTTCTTGGTGAACTTCAAGTGTTCTTGGTTCAAATCTTGCAAGAATTCCAACTTCTTCTCAATTTCATACTCCAAATATATCAAAGTAAGTAAATACTAACTTATTTCATCATATATTTATGTTTATATAAGTCTTGCATAATATATATATAATCACCAACAACAACAAGTTTCATAAAAACTCAAGTTTATAAGTTTCTAGTTTTATTTTTAAGATTGTTTCTTTAAATGTGTTTATGAATATATTAACACATTATAAAAGTGTTAATATTATGAAAACATGTGATATATATGTGTTTTATAACTTTTATAACTTTTACACAAGTAGTCTTTGAATAAACAACAAGAATCGTAAGTTGTTTCAAGTTTATAAACTGTGGAGTTTCGGCAGAAAATTTATATCGACTTTGAAAAATCATAACTAATTCATAATACAACGAAAGGAGTTGATTCTTGTCTCAAAAGTTAGATCTATGTCTTAACTATAGATCTGGAATTTTTCATAATTTATTTTGGAGCTTAAGACCTCCAGAAATTATTTGGGAAACCGAAAGTTTGACAGCTCAAAAATGGCCAACATAGCGTTTTTAACGAGCTTTTTCACCAACCTAAACAACTCGAAAAATGGCCATTCTTGATTCTAAAAATCCTTTGTATATAGTAGTTTAATTTCCTAGAAAACCAAAGTCTAAAACATTTTGGAGCTTGGTCAAAAACAGCCTCAAAGTAGGCCGAAAAACCTCCGAAAAAGCTGGAAAATTATATATATATATATATAAACTTGACGTTTTAAGCGAATTTTATTTATAAACTTGTAATGTTGGGTGATTTAAGACATAAAAATCTTTAAATATGTGTATATCAATATATATTAGAGATATTATGTCCTTATTATCATTTAGGACCCGTTTAATCTCGCTCGGTGCATCATCCGTCACTTTACGCTAAAAGCTTTTCACGTTAGATTTTTGCCATCGCAATTCCGGTGAGTTCTCATAGCCCCTATTTTCACACTGTTATGTTTTGGGGTTGAAATACATGCTTCGTTTTTATATGGACACGGAAATACTTTCATTTCTATTATGTTTTACACATTGGGTTCCATTAGCTCTGATATCATGAACCGTTAATTGCATTTATTTGTAAGCGCAAATATATTGTGGATAGATCTATTGGGAGTCATGTCCCCCACTCGGGTTAGTTGGATTGGCTAACAGCGGGTGCATATATGTTCAACAAACGGTATTACGTATGGGAATACTGCACAGAGCAAAGTCATTTTAAATTAAGCTTCGGTTGCATGATGGTTTATATGTAATACATAACAAGGAATTTATAAATTAAATCTCTATTATTGTTGTCCATACAAGTCAGATTTACGTGTAAACCTATGAGCTCACCAACAATTTTTGTTGACGTATTTTACCGTGTATTTTCAGGAAATTAAGGCAAGTATGCCTCAGACGTATTTTACTTTCAAGCTTCCGCATCCATGGAGTCGCATGCATATTCAATTTAACGGAGATTTAGCTGCATTATTTTGGATATTTTAATTATGTATTTAAATCTCTGTATTTGTGCGAACTTCATTTCTCATGTAAAACATTACTATGCTTTAAAGCTTTAACGATGTATTTTAAAAACGTCCATATAGTGGTCGTTCATTATGATTATGGTTACGCTTCCGCACTCGTCACGCCTCGCTGCCAACCGGGGTAGCAGGGTGTGACAAGTATGCTTTTACTGCAATGGCAAGGGGCACTGGAAGCGAAGTTGCCCAGCAAAATCTGAAGGACCTTAAGGACGGTAAGGTCGAAAAGGCTAGCACTTCAGGTATGTTCATGATCGAACTCCATAACACTTCTATCTCTAATTCCTGGGTTCTTGATACAGGATGAGGTACTCACATTTGCTCTGTATTGCAGGGACTAAGGGAAAGTAGAAGTCTGAAGCATGGGGAGCTGAACTTAATCATGGGAAATCGAAAGATCACGCCTTTGAAGAAAGTCGGAAGGTTCCAGCTCGTGCTTAGATCAGGATTAGAGATTAGTTTAAATAAGTGCTGTTATTCACCCGATATGAATCGGAACATCATTTCTCTATTTTCCTTATATAAGGATGGATACACTTTTAGCTTTGATAATAATAATGGAAGTATTTTGGTTTATTTGAAAGATGTTTTTATATTTAAAGCTTGTCCTTATAATGTCATTATGAAACTGTTGAGTGTGATAAAGATTTATTATTTAATGTTGATTCTAATGAAATTGATAAGTCCAAATTGTGGCACTGTCGTCTTTGGCACATTAACAAGAAACGTATCGCCCAAATCCAAAGGATGGAGTGTTGGAATCATTCGACCTAAAATCGGATGATGTATGCGAACCTACTGGGAAAGATGACAAAATCACCATTCACGAGAACGTGTGAAAGAGGTGAAGGACTATTGGACTTGGTCCACACAGATGTATGTGGGCCATTCCAATGTGCTACAAAAGGGGAAAATTGGTACTATGTCACATTTACAGATGACTATAGTAGATTTGGATATGTTTATCTGATTAAACACAAGTCCGACACTTTTGAGACATTCGAAAGATATCAAAGTCAAGTGGAAAATCAACTGGGCAAAAAGATAAAGGTTCTCCGCTCCGACAGGGGAGGAGAGTACCTTAGTATCGAGTTTGTCGATCATCTTAGAAGCTGCAGAATAGTTTCCCAGTTAACTCCCCCTAAAACGCCACAACTCAATGGAGTTGCGGAGAGGAGAAATAAGACCTTGTTAGACATGGTCCGATCTATGATGAGTCGAGCAACACTTCCTGTAAGTTTTTGGGGTTATGCAGTAGTAACAGCGGCAAATATCCTAAATCTAGTACCCACTAAGAAGGTTTCAAAGACACCGTACGAGATGTGGAAGGGAAAATGCCCATCCCTTAGTCACATCAAAATCTGGGGTTGTGAGGTTTTCGTTAGACGAAAAACTCCTGACAAGCTCGCACAAAGATCTGAAAGGTGTATGTTCGTCGGTTACCCACAAGACTATTTTGGATATTTGTTTTACAGACCACATGAAAATGTAGTGTTTGTATCTCGAAGAGGAGTGTTCCTCAAGAGGGAAATAATGTCTAAAGAGGACAGTGGGAGTAAGGTCGATCTTGATGAGATTCAAGATTCTATCGATGAAGAACCAACTGCAAACACTGACCATCAACTTTAGACTGAGATGCCTATTGAACCTAACCACATATCCTTACCATTGCGCAGGAATGGTAGAGTTAGAAATCCTCCTGAGTTTTACTATGGTTTCCATATTGAACAGGATGATATGATTAGTGACTGTACACTAGTCGACTTAGACGAACCAGCTAACTACTGGGAAGCGATGGCAGGCCCTGAGGCAGTGAAGTGGAAGGACGCTATGGATAGCGAGATTGAATCCATGTATGGCAACCAAGTCTGGAACTTGGTTGATCCCACACCCGGTCTGAAGATAGTGGGTTGTAAGTGGATATTCAGAAAGAAAACGGATATGAACGGGAAAGTGCACACTTACAAAGCTAGACTGGTGGCAAAGCGCTACACTCAAACCTACGGGATTGACTATGAGGAAACCTTCTCACCAGTAGCTAAGATTAAATCTATCAGGTTAGTGCTAGCCATAGCTGCATTTTATGACTATGAAATTTGGCAGATGGATGTCAAGACCGCTTTCCTTAACGGGAAACTGACAAAGGATGTTTTTATGACACAACCCGAAGGTTTTGTAGACGCAAAGTATCCTAAGAAAGTGTGTAAGCTTCAGAAGTCCATTTATGGATTTAAGCAAGCTTCTCGAAGCTGGAATCTTTGCTTTCATGAGAAAATCACAGAGTTTGGATTTTCTAGAAATGAAGATGAATCCTGCATATATGTCAAGGTCAGTGGGTGGACTATAGTCTTCCTGGTATTGTAGTTTGATGACATATTACTCATAGAACGAGACGTCTAATAGGACTAAGCCAGGATACGTACTTGGACAAAATACTGAAAAGGTTTAGTATGGAGAAGTCTAAGAAAGGGAACCTTCCCTTTGCTTACGGCATAAAAATTAGTAAAGACATGAGTCCGAAGACACAGGAGGAACGAGACAGAATGAGTCGAGTTCCATATGCTTCGGCCATAGGATCTATAATGTATGCCATGATATGTACAAGGCCTGATGTCTCATTTGCTCTGAGCATTGTGAGTCGACATCAGCAGGACCTGGTGAAGGTCATTGGACGGCGGTTAAGAACATTCTAAATATTTAAGAAATACTAAGGACAGGTTTGTTGTCTATGGTAGGCAGGATGGACTCAAAGAAACCAATTATTGTGATGTGAGTTTCCAAACAGATAGAGATGATTGTCGGTCACAGTCTGGTTGGGTGTTCTTATTGAACGGGGGAGCCGTGACGTGGAAGATTTCGAAGCAGGAAACTGTGGCAGACTCTACTTGCGAGTCAGAGTATATTGCGGCCTCAGAAGCCTCAAAGGAAGCCATCTGGTTGAGGAATTTCATTAGAGATCATGGAGTTGTCCCAACGGTTAAAGACCCCATCAAAAAATTCTGCGACAACGAAAGTGCTATTTCGTTGACTAAAGATTCCAAGGATCATGGAAAGTTCAAGCACATTGACCGGACGTACCATTTTGTCCGTAGCAAGGTTGAAGAAGGACATGTGATTGTGAAGACAGTGCGATCAGAGGAGAATCCAGCTGCTCCGTTCAGAAAGCCACTTTCTCAACTGAAACACTGTAGTCAAGTTGTTAGCATAGGATTACGAGATAATGTAAAGTTTAGTAGTAAGTTTGAATTTGAAACATTGTAACAACGATTTCAAATTGTAATAGATTTTGTGATTAAATAATGGAGATTTATTTATTTGCAAAGTGCTACCATCTTCTATTAGTTTATCATTGTGTTTCCTTTTGCATGTTTAGAACCAACTTCCAGAGTAATTAAATTTATTCTAATCCCTCAGTGGTTCGTACTATCGGGAGTAAGTATTGAATTAAAACTGTCATGGAATGTTAATAGATTGTCAAGAGTTTGACATAGCATAGAGATTGCTGTAACATTCATGGGTACTTAATGGAGATTGAAGTATAGGGCACTCGCACTTGGAAGGATATCTCATGGATTAAATCATAAGTATTTCCAAGATGCTAATATCCTCTATTCTTCAAACGGAGATACAATGTCTTTTTGGTATATTTAATATCAGTTGTATATCAAGTGTTTGATAAAATGTCTAAATGAAATCTTTTTTTTTTGTTTCAATGTGTTTTTTGTAAGGTCTGCACACTACGGATCTATCTTGACGCGACACCTGCCAACGAGTGCGGAATCCTCGTTAGCGGCTTGACGGATATATCACACACACCGAAACACGGAGACTACCACGGTGATAGACGAACAACTTAGAATGCCCCAACACAATGATTCTCTCCTCACGAAACTCTCTAATTGCAATCAAGTTCGAGATCGCCTTCTGCTAATCGTCTGACAAATTCTGCAAAAGTCTGATAATTAATCGAATTAACCCTTAATTATACTGACAGATTCGAGTTTGTCTAGGACAAATTTGAATCTGGCTCAAGGCCGATTCGAATTTTTCCTCCTAGACAAATTCGAATCTAGCCTAAATTCGAACCTCAACATTCAAACTTATTGAACTTATGTTTTATCTTATGTTTGAATTTATCTTTGAACTTTATGTTTGAACTTCTTGTAATACATTACACCAAGTTCAAACATACAAACAATCAATTATCAAACACACATAATCAAACATATATCAAACACTTGTTAATATCTAATATAAAGTAAGTTGACTTACACAAAATGCTATCTAAACTTAGACTGCTATCGTCACATAGGATGTACTAACAGACTCCCGTTGACGATAGCTTCTAACTTTTTACATTTTGTCTAATTACTTGAACCATATAGACTACTTCCTGCATATAAACCTATATCTATACATATTCTAACTATCTTCTGGAACTTCCTAGCTTCAGATCTCCATCCTTCGTGAAAGAAGATTGGTTGATCGTGTAGCTTCTTTAGGTCGTCCTTTGATAGATTTATTAGATGTAATGGATCATACACTCGCAAAATAACTTTGTCTTGAGTATCTTCCATCACAGCTTCAGCAGTTTCATTATCTACATACCACCACTTCATGTTACTTAGAACATCTTGTGGCATCGTCTTCATAGGCACTTTCTTCAAACACTTTATAGGCTTCTACACCATTCTAGCCCATGGCCTACCTGTATGTGGATCAATCCTTGTCTCATCTTCCACTCTCTTTCCCGTCCTTGGCTTGAGTCTTTCAAATTTTCCGGATCGGACCTCCTTTCTGATAATCTTGGCTATAACCTGTTGGTACACCCTGTGTGACGATAGCAGTCTAAGTTGTGTTAGCATTTTGTCTAAGTCATGTTACAAGGTGTTGAATATTAACTAGTGTTTGATATATGTGATTTTGTGTGTTTGTTATATATTGATTGTATGTTTGAACTTAATGTAATGTATTACAAGAAGTGCAAACATAAAGTCCAAAGATTAATTCAAATATAAGTTAAAACATATATTCAAATAGAAGTTTGACATCTGAAATTCGAATTTAGGGTAAATTCGAATTTAGCATAGAAGTCAAATTCGAATTTGTCATGTGGACAAATTCGAATGGGCCTTGGGCCTGGTTCGAGTTTGTCCCATGACAAACTCGAATTGGTCACTATAATTAGGGATTAACTCGAATGATTATCTGACTTTTGAAGAATTTCGTGAGTAATTAGCAGAAGGCGATCTCGAGTTTACTAGTAATCAGAGAGTGTTTTCGGAGAGAATCATCGTGTAGGTACGTACATCGTTGTTCGTATAACATCTTGGTAGTCTCTGTGTTCCGTGCGTGTGATCTTACCGTCAAGCCGCTAACGAGGATTCCGCACTCGTTGGTGTGTGTCGCGTCTAGATAGATCCGTGTTACAAGACCTTACAAGTGGTATCAGAGCCTACGGGGTGTTCTTCGTGTTCATAAGATACATCCTAGGTTTCTTGACGTTTTTGGACGGTTAATATCACGTATTTTTTGAGGTTTTCGAGCTTATCAAATTAGATTCCGGGAAATACTTTGTTGTAGTTCACGTTTTTTATCAAAATCAATATTTTTACTTGTAAAAATATTGATTTAATATGATAAACTTGAAAAACTCGAAGTATTAGCCGTTTTTCGAATTTGCGGCGCTCGAGTTTGTTAAGGAGAAATTAGGGTTTGCTCACTTTCGAGTTTGACCAAAATACGCTCCTTTCGAGTTTCCTTAGAAGTTTGTTTCAAATTTGGCCATTTCGAATTTGCTTTAGGTATTCGACTTTACACTAAAGTCGAATTAGGACATTCGAGTTTAGTTGGGTTTTCGAATTAAGTGGACATTCGAATTTAAGTGGAGTTTCGAGATTAGTGAACCTTCGAATTTGTCATTAATTTCGATTTTAGCTGGATTTAAAAACTTAATTTGAATATAATCCCAAACAGGTTTACATTTAATTACATTCGAATTTACCTAAATTCGAAAGAATTAATTTAAATTAATTTCGAATTAAATTAATTAAGTTTGAATTCAGATATATTTGAAACAATGACAAGTCTGCAGAGGTTTATGGAGATGGATCACGAGGTTGGAAAAGCAAATTTTCAGCCAAAGTTGATGAAAGTTGAGGATTATTACTGATGGAAGGATCGGTTTGCTGACTTCGCGCGATTTAATGATATGCGCATGTGGATTTTATCGACGAGGGGTACATTCCACCTACTGCAGAGGTTGAAGGTCGTCAACGAGTCTTAACATATTCAAAGATGAAAGATGAAGATAAGAAAGTTTATGAGGCCGAAAACCGTGCATTCGCTATCTTTCGGATGGCATTACCTCAGGAGATATTACACACCTTCCGTAATCAGAAGACAACAAAAGAGCTGTGGGATGCATTAGAGAAACGGTGTGATGGTAACCCGAGGGTAAGAAGGAATCGAATGGAAATGCTTAAGCAGCAGTTTGCTATCTTCAAAGCATTGAAGAATGAAAAGCTGGATGAGACTATCACACGATTCTATCATCTGCTAACTGAGTTAGACAGCCATGACGTGGAGTATAGTGAAACTGAGAAGAATAACAAGTTTCTGGATGCTTTTTCGGCCAAATGGGAGATGTATGTGGCCTTAATAAAGCATGATGAAGACAAATACTATACTCTGACTTTAGAGAATGTTGTGGGAACGCTAAGGGCATATCATTTTGAGTTGCTGAAGAAGGAAACGGATTATGACCAAGTTCAAGATCTTGCTATGTACTTTGGGAAATCAAAGCCTTCAGTGGCAACTGAATTGAAGACCACTACAACATTCTTCTCGGGAGAGACTTCGTCACCGGCTGAGACAGAAGACTCACAGAGTAGGGCTTTCTTAGCGTTTGCTAGACCAGAAGAAAAGCAACATCAGGCTACACCGGCATCTACATCTCAAGGATATTCAAAGATGCCTATGAGTGCAAAATCAGCTGAAGACCATCTGAATCTGTTGGCTTCATTCGTGGCCGCTTACGGCAATCGCGTTCAGGGCAAAATCAACGATCCTGCACTTTGGGATGAGGATTACGATCAGGTAGACCCTGATGATCTTGAAGAGATGGATCTGCAATGGCAACTGGCCATGGTAACTCAGAGAGTTAAGAGGTTCATCAAAAGAACGTGAAGAAATCTGAATGTTAGTAACAATAAGATTGGATTCGATAAGTCGAAGGTTAAATGTTACAACTGTCAAGGGTTAGGACACTTCGCTAGAGAGTGTCAGAGACCGAAAGTAGAGAACTACCAGGGAAAGTATCAGAATCAACAGGGACAATATCAGAACCAATCATAAGGGCGATATTTTCCGAGTAGTTCTACCAGTCAAGCGAATATAGCTGGTCTGTTATCCAATGTCACATCAGACAGACAGCTTGATGGAACTTATGACTCCAGTACACATCCAGAATCGAACGCTAGAGCCTTTATGGCTGAAGTGACTGAGACTGGAAGTGAAGGGGCAGAGGAAATCACAGGGGACAGCAGTCACAATGAAAGCAGTCCGATGTGGGTAGAGAAGTTAGCTGATCAGACAATTCTGGAGTTTGCCGCTCAGATGGCCAACGTGGAATCAGATCATACCAAGGTAACTCTGAACTTTTCTCTTTTCCATGAGTTGTGTGTTTTATGTGCTACATCTAACGATAGGTTAAATTTAGTACTAAAATCACATCAAACCATATCTGCTCAAAATGAATTGTTAAAAACAAATAATGCTAGCCTAGTACATATAAAACAAGATCTTAGGGATAAGCTTAAGGCTGATGCACAGGATGTTATAGTTCTAAATGACAAAATGAGCGAACAGTGTGTTAGGTTAGAACTCATGTATGAACATGTTGAGGCATTAACAAAGGAGCTTAAAACCAAAGACATAGAGCTAGCTGAATCTAAGGTAAAGGTAGCTGAGTTAAACAGTAAACTTGAAAAGTTTAGGAACTCATCTCTTAACCTAGGGAAAATTTTAGATGCACAGCGTCAATCTAAGAAGCCTGTAGGTCTAGGATATCATGAGAGTCCTCCACCTTTCAATGACAATTATGTACCTCAACCTCAAGAGAAAACTGAGAAATCAGTTCACTCAGAGGAATTAGCGTAACCAGTGTCTGAAACTGTAAAGGAAAATGAAACTAAGGTGATTGATAATAATAGCAAGATTAAGAAAGTTAAATTTATGCCATCCTCTAGTGATAAACCTGTAGGACAACACAAAATTGACTTTAATAATCACGATGATGAACCAGTCACTATAGTTGAACCAAGAGAGCCAGACACTAGTGAGACACCTAAGTCAAAGGGCACACACAAAAAGTCAATTGACAAAATGTCTTGCTTTAGATGCAACGAAAAGGGGCTGTTGCTTCTAGCTGTCCATATAGGAAGGTAGATAATACACCTAAGACAGGAAAGCCAGAACAACTTAAGCCTTCTCCAAGTGTTGCAAGCACTAGTAGTTCTCAGAATACCGGGAAAACTGTGCAAGCTGCACCAAAATCTGCTGTGAAACAAATACCTGCGTCAGGTCGACCAAAAGGAGTGATTAGGACTAATTCACCAAATAGAGTCATTAATCAATCTAGGTCAGGACCACACCAGAATTGTAGGAGTACCACACCTAGCAGAGCTTACACTCCGGTTAGGTCACATACCCCTGTAAGACATCAAACACCAGGTAGAGCTCAGGGATATCAATCAGAATTGCCTTATAATAGTAATTATTCAAGAGCTCCACAGCAAATGCCTACACAAAGGCAAAGAGTGAACTTAAATCACTCGGCACCACAACAGACTCCAGTTCAAAGACCCAAGTCACCTGAAAGGAGAGATAGGTATTTGAAAGAGTTTAAGTATGTGGACGAGAATGGTATTACCAAGTCAGTTATGGCTTGGGTTCCCCGTGATAACTAACCTATTTTCTTTCATGTGCAGGAGATAACTACAGGTCCAAACAACAAATGGTTCGTCGACAGTGGTTGCTCCAGGCACATGATAGGGGAGAGAAGTCTACTTGCAGACTTCAAGGGAGGGAATCGGGGATTTGTATCGTTCGCTGGAAATAAAGGAGGAAATATCACTGGTACTGGAGTGGTCACTAATGGGACGATCAAATTGGATCAAGTTTATCACGTTGATAAACTGGTTCACAATCTCATTTGTGTATCTCAAATCTGTGATAAAAAGAACTCAGTGCTGTTCACTGACACTGAGGCGTTAGTGCTAAAACCGGGGTTCAAAGTACCTGAAGAGTGGATACTGATGAGAGCTCCAAGGAAGAATGACCTGTACATGCTCGACATGAACAAGCCGGAATCTTCAATGGGACCAATATGTCTGTTATCTAAAGCTTCAGAGACTAAGCCAGTTTTATGGCACAGACGTATGGCACACTTGCACCTAAGGAAAATGAACTACATCACGAAAAATGGATTGGTGCAAGGTGTTCCTATGAAGAGTTTTCAGTTTGAGGACAAGTGTCTACCGTGCAAGAAAGGAAAACAACACAAGAAGGCACACAAGTCCAAGACTCAGAACTCCATCGCTGCCATATTCGATTTGTTGCATATGGACCTCTTCGGACCAATCAACAAAAGGAGCATAGGTGGTAGTTGGTACTTGTAGGTCCCAAAAGATATCCCAAGTATATAGCCTTAAGCTGTAGAGGGGGGTGAATACAGCAATTTAAAAACTACACACAATTTTCTCAATGTTTGTATGTATTATCAACAAATGTTAATTACAAACGAGCTTGAATGCGGAAAGGTTCAAGCTGAGATGACAGATACAACAGTATGTTTAACTAGTCTAAGACAGACTTAAACTAGTTACAAGGAATACACTCACTAAAAATCACTCACTGTGTTTACAAGACTCAGAGGAACAGCTTGACCAAGAACAGCTTAGACACTGAGCATTGTTTTATTCAAGCAGACTTGCATGCATGAAAGACACACTTGAATGCACGTTCACTCTCGGTTTCAGCACTTAGCTTTTTGGCTTTTTTTTTCAATCCTTGGAAGTTTCTTTTTATACTCACTCAGAGGATCTAAGTGAAGCTTTTTCATTGGACGAAAGGAAAAAGGGAAAGTCTTGTTGAAAAGACAACATAAACGTTTCTGCACATTCTGAAAAGCAGACTTGTCTTCATGTGGGCAGAACTTTTGCCTTTTCACTTTGTCTACTGTTGCATTGCCTTTAACTAAATAAGGAATGTCAACTTTCTGTCTTTCTTCCTTTGTTAAGGCGTATTTTGATATAAGAAAAAGGTCTGTCACCCTTTTTCAAATATCCTTTTGTCTTCATGTAACAGAACAGCTTGGGCCGGCTGAGCAGTTCTGATTTCCACTTTGTCTTCGACTTTAAACTGATCTTGCAGTCAAAAACAATACAAGAGGACTTGGAAACACATTCCATAAAGTGTTTCGCCTGTTCACAAAGAACAGGTTCTGTTCACATAGAACATAACACTTGTAAACTGCCCAAGCTGCTCACCAGTGTAGAGCAGCGTAGAAAGTTTATGTCCAGCCTGTTCAGCAGACTGAATAGCTTGGGCAAAACTGCCTTTGTTGCAACACATAGAACATCTTCAGGCTGATATTGCAAATCATTCTCAGGTTTCAATAAGGAATATAACAGGCCTTAAATTCAACCTTCAAAAGCATCAACAGGTTTGATTAAGAATCTCCCCCTCAGATGCAGAACAGGTTTGATTGAGGCCTTTTTGTGCCTAACAATCTCCCCCTATTTGCAATAACCAGTCTAAGCTGGCCTTATCAGAAATCACTATATATTTTTACAGTACATTTGTTGAAATAAAATTACAACATCAACATAAAGTAAAAGATCAGTTTATATATACACTGATTTTTGATTACATAGAACAACACATGTTCTTACAAAAGTACAACTGATGTACTGATGTATTTTACAACTAATGCAAAAGAGAAAATTACAACTTATGTGAATAAAGTACAACTAATGAACATCAGATTTTGGACTGTTTTTGTTGGGAGCAGATAATGGTAAGCCTGTCCAACTAATGGACAGCTTCCATTCTTCACCTACCCAGATGGTAGATGGACTTCACTACAATGGAGGGGGACCTTCAAACATCTTCTCAAGTTCCTCTCTAGTATCCTCAAGTTATTCAATTTCACTCCTGATGATCATAAACTTGGGATCTTCAAGTTCACCTCTCTCATAACAGCCTCTGAGCTGATCCCAGACTGCTGCTCTCCACCCGCTTGACTGCCTGAATGAAACTGCAAGTCTGAAGGCTACAAGCTGTCTCAGATCCACCTTGTATAGATCTGATGCTCTCTGAAAGCATTTCTTCTAAGTTAAGGAATCCACAAAGAATGCCCCTAGCTCAGGCTCTTCAATGATCTTGCCATCTTCAAACTCTATTCCACTAGGCAGGCTATGATCAACTCCTTTCATCTCATTAGCATAGTCACCTTGTTCTATCAAGATGAGGAGTTGTTCCATCTCAGTGTCCTTCCTTGTCCTCCTGGCCTTTATTTTTGGTTGTGTCACATAGACACCTTCACTAACTTCTTTGGAGATCAGGCCAAGATTCTTCACTCTCTCCATCAGCTTCTTGACATATGCCCTGATAGTCTTAGCAGTTTCTGACTTAGACTCGCTCAGGGCAACTGCCAGCTCAATCCATTCTCTGTACCCCATCTGTGCAACATCAGTGTAGTTATATGTTTCTAGTTCTGGGCCTGTTGCACCCATTCTGGTTATTTTCAACTTCCACTGACTGCCTTTTCTTGATATGGGAACAGCTTTGACAATTGCTTCCTTGGCAAGCCTTCTATCAGCAACATCTATAAATTTTCTTCTTGCCAGGTTGTCAAAGTGGAACTGAGCTCTTGCAGAAGGCACTGAAGATTTGGTCACTGAGACCAGAGCACCTTTTTCTTTTTCTGCTTCCTTCTCTTCTACTGATCCCTTAGCAGCTTCCAATATTTTCTTTTGCACAACCAGAGAGGACATTTTAACTTTCCTTGCCTCTTGAAGTCCAAAAGACTTAGCAGCTTTGGCAGATTCTTCTTCTTTCCTTAGAGCTTCCAGGGCTTGAAGCTGTTCTTCTCTAAACTCAAACTATTTGTGCATAGGAAGACCCATTTCTTTGGCCCTGGCTTTGTGAAATTCAATCTCTGCTGCTTTCTGTTGTTGGGGATCAGTTACTGCTTTTTCTTTTCCTTTAGCTGCTGTAGTGACAGCAGCTTCAGGACTTTCCTCCTCCTCCTCTTCTTCTTCTTCTAGAATCAGATGCCTCCTTCAGCTGCTTGGCCTGCCCTCAGGAATAAATTCCTCCCCCTTAGACTAAGCAGGGATTGGAGACTCAGCCAGAGTAGGCTGAGCAGCGTGGGAGGCACCCTCCATTGTACCTGTTGCAGATGCTCCTGCTGGTTGACCAGTGAGTATTGCAGGCACTGATTTCTCCTTAGGAGAAGAAGTTTTCTCCCCCTTAGACTTAGTCTTCGAGGCAGATGACTTCTCCCCCTTCGAAGGAGATGTACCAGCACCTTCAACACCTGGTCTGCCTGAAGACACGAAGTCATCAGGCTTGCCAGCAGTTTTGGCAGCAGGCCTAGGGCCAACAAGGCTATTCACTAAGAATGCCTAGTTGTCCTTCACCTCTGCAAGTTGGGAAAGACAGGTTTGAAGAGAAGAGGATTGGGTATCAGCAAGGGAGGTCAACTTAACAATATTTTCCCTATCAGAAGCTGTGAACAACAAACTTTGAAGCTGGGCAAGATGTAGTTCTAGAGAATCTTGCACATCAGCAAGGTTTGATGACACAGAATTGGATAGGGAACCAATAAGTGTGTTCAAGCTGGCCAGAGTAGCATGAAGTGTAGAATTGCAAGTAGTTAGAAGAGATGACAGCTGTTGAGAAATAGCTGTATAGAGGACACAGAGTCCTGTTGTAGTGAAAGAATTGAGGAGAGGGATGTGGATACATTTTGCAGCTGTGCAGTGAGTGCAAGTAGTTGTGGAGAATTATCACTTTGAGGAGTGGCAGGGAAAGAATCCTTGAACAGATCAAAGAATCCCTTAAGCTGTTTAGATACAGAGTCTGAAATAAGAGAGGGTAGAGAGGACATACAGGTTTCTAAAGAACCAACTTTGTTGGTCAGCAGGGAAAGCTGATCCTTCAAAGGCAGGTCTTTAGGAGATGGAGGTGTATGGGTGGACTGTTTAGATTGGGTTGATGGAGAAGAGGAAGATGAGGCTGGTGTATGGGGATGTGATGGAGAGGGAAGAGGAACATTTGAGTGAAGCCCCATAGCCTGGGCAAAAGTAATGTGTCCCAGCTTGGAGGGGTTAAAGAGTCCTTCAGCAGTGGCTGTAGCTGCATCATCAGGAGAAGGGGTTGATGTTGGGGGCCTTTCAGATGCTGCTTGTGTTGCAACACCTTCATGAAGGCCAGTGGGTATTCCCTCTGCAGTGCCTTGGTGTAAAAGCACCTCATCATGGGGAGATGGGATATGCATTTCAACATCAGCAGTGGTGAAACCTGCTGATGGAGTTTTCATAGAAGGAGCAGCCTCACCAAAGGGATGGTATGTTCCCTGAGGTTCATCAGCTTGTGTTGTTGGTCCCTCAGCAGCTGTTTGGTGTAGAACAGCTGTATCATAGGGAGAAGAAATTTGAGGCTGAGTTGCTGATTGGTCTATACCAGCAGGGTGGACACCTCGTGCAGACTCAGGGTGTAAATAAGTTTGAGGAGGGGACAGTGTGGACTCAGTATGGAGTGGAGAGGGCTCCTGTCTTTCAATATTCTCATCCTGTTGGGAGGCTAGAATAGTTGAGGTGGCTATCTCCGTTTGTACAACCGGCTCCTGTTGGGAGGAACCAGAGGGTCTAGGCTGACTCTGGGTGGACTCAGGTTGGAGTGAAGCAGGCTCCAATTGTGCTGAACCTTCTCACAAAATAGGAGAGGCAGCAGGGGTGGCTTCTCTTACAACTGAACCCTGTTGAGAGGGAACAGAGGAGCTGGTTGTTTGGGCTGGTTTCTTTTTGGCTAGAGATTTGCGTTGGTATTGGATGGATGAAGTGGGTGATTGAGGAGAGGTGATGAGAGGTTCAGACTAGACAGGTTTAGAGACTAGGTCAAAAACAGGTGGGTTGACCTGTTCCATAGTCTCAAGTGCCACAAAGGCACCAGCCACAGTGGCTTCAGGTTCAACGAATGAACCAGGGTGAGGAGCCTACTCCTCCTCAGCCACAGAGGCTAAAGGTGTAGACTCAGACTGAGCTGTTTTGGCCTTCTTGTGAGCAGGCCCAGCTTCAGTGGTTGCCATGGTCCTTTTAACAAGTTTGGACCTGGCTTTGGATTTTCTCTTGGGAGCAGCTTCTGGATCCACCCTCACAGCAGAGGGTCCTTCCACCAATCCTAACAACCTCCTCATTGGTGTTGACAGAGGAGGCTCATTTGGAAGAAAAACAGTGTAGAAAACTCTATTCCCTACTACAGGGAAGGCAGCAGTATGAAGTAAAGGCTGAGAGTTGTACAAGTGCTCACCACAAATGTGCCTGAAGATGAGGCTCAGAAACCTGGGGTATCGAACAGCAGCTGTTCTTGTCTTCTGCTGCACCAGGTTCCTCAAGTTCAGGAAGATCCACTTAGCCATGTCCATTGTAGTCCCATCCACCAGCTGTAGGACTATTGGGAATTCATCACGGCTCAGTTGGTCAAATGAACCAACTTTGCTGCTGAAGCACATCACCACTGAGGCAAAGAGAAAACTATAGGTAGGAGACAGATCCTTCCTGAACAGCGTAGCTCCAATTTTGGGTTCTGCTACACCACAGAAGCGTAACAAATTTCCCATTTGTTCATTTTCAGGCTGAGGCATGTCATATGAATCAG
This sequence comes from Centrapalus pauciflorus, assembly GCA_020465985.1. Taxonomy (NCBI): domain Eukaryota; kingdom Viridiplantae; phylum Streptophyta; class Magnoliopsida; order Asterales; family Asteraceae; genus Centrapalus; species Centrapalus pauciflorus. Next base: position 255,512 of record JAANYP010001393.1, on the reverse strand, counting down.
TAATGGGCAGATGAAGAACCTCCCTGAGAAGATCAGTAGTGATCTCAATGGTCTGAGTCCTATTGAGAATAGTCCCCTTTATGACTTTGGTGTTGGGGTTGTAGGCACAAGTGTACCAAAACTCATATAACATCTCCGAGTACAGGACAGCAGGAGTAGCAGTCATGGCGTAGTTCAACGGATGAACTGTCAAAAACTCCACCATTTGGTCATAACATTTCCCCACATAGTTTTTGGGGATTGTGAGGTTGGCAATGTAGTTAGTGGGTGTGATGGTTAGCATTGTGGTGACTGATGAATGTTTCTGCACATCATCACCAACAAATACTGGTAGAAAGGGGTTGTTTCTGTGAGCCATTTTGGAAGTAGTGAGAATAGCAGAAGCACAAGTCACTTAGTCGATTTTTAGGGTTCTTAGGAGGTTTATGATAGTAGTGAGGAAGACGAAGATGAAACAGTATGAGGTATTTATAGGATTTGAATGTGAGAGGGTATGAGAGAGAAACATTTGGGCGGTTGATTTGAAAAGGTCGTTAACGGAAAACGGAACGGTTGTCCATGTTAGACCGTTTGTCAGACCACTTGAGCCCTTTTTAATCACTAACACACGTAAACCACATTATCCGCAATAATTAAGTTAAATAAAAACAGAAATTAAGTAACTTAACTGTGAAGAAAGGTAATTAAAAACTGTTGGTCTAAGCTGTTGGTCAAACCTGTGATGAGTAAGTTTATCACAGGCTGTTCATTCTTCAAGCTGTTCGCTCTTCACACTGTGCATTCAACCTATGTTCTAATTTAAGATCATGTTGTGTTCAATAGCTGAACAGGTTACAAGACAATGTCTTGTGGATCAGTGTGAAGGAGTGAGCAGGGTGGAGAATGGACCATCAGAACAGGCTGGACGAGTAAAATAGTATTGTTCAGCCTGTTATATGTTCAAGCTGTTCAAGGATTTCAGAAAAATGGCTAAGTACAGAACATGCATAGCCTGTTCTGTCTAAGCTGTTCTGAGATACTTGAGCAGTGTGAGACATACAAAGTCTTAGACCTTTGAGGACACTTAGTCACTTTTGTTTAACATGCCCAACTTACTGACAAGGTAATTAAACCTGGTTTCATCAAGAGGTTTGGTGAAAATGTCTGCAAGCTGTTCATTAGTGGAAATAAAGCTTACCTCCACATTACCTTTCTGAATGTGATCTCTGATGAAGTGATGTCTGACCTCAATATGCTTTGTTCTTGAATGAAATACTGGATTGTTGGAAATGGCTATGGCACTTGTGTTATCACACAGAATAGGAATTTTCGTATACACAAGCCCATAGTCTTCAAGCTGATGTTGCATCCACAGAATCTGCCCACAGCAGCTTCCAGCAGCAATGTACTCAGCTTCAGCAGTAGAAGTAGACACTGAGTTCTGCTTCTGGCTACACCAACTTATCAACTTACCACCAAGGAGTTGACACCCACCTGTTGTGCTTTTCCTATCTAGCCTGCAGCCTGCAAAATCAGAATCTGAATAACCTGTTAGTTCAAGGCTTGAGTCTTTGGGATACCAAAGACCCAAACCTGGTGTACCCTTCAGGTATCTGAAGATTCTTTTAATAGCAGCTAGATGAGATTCCTTTGGATCAGCTTGAAACCTAGCACACAAACAGGTGGCAAACATAATATCAGGTCTACTAGCAGTTAAGTATAGCAAGCTCCCAATCATACCTCTGTAAGCTGTTACTGAAACAGCTTTGCCACTGGCATCAGCATCCTATTTTACATTGGTTGCCATTGGGGTTTTAATAGGAGAACTTTGATCAAATTTAAACTTTTTCAATAGATCTAAAGTATACTTTCTTTGATTTATAAAAATTCCAGTTGAGGTTTGTTTAACCTGTAATCCTAAAAAGAAAGTAAGTTCTCCCATCATACTCATTTCATATTTGGATTTCATGAGTAATGAAAAATTCTTGCATAACTGCTTATTGGTAGAACCAAATATTATGTCATCGACATAGATTTGAACAATCATAATATCATACTTCACCTTCTTTATGAACAATGTGGTATCCACTTTACCTCTAGAATACACATTGCTCATAAGAAATTCAGTAAGAGTGTCATACCAGACTCTAGGGGCTTGTTTGAGACCATAGAGAGCATTGTCCAACTTATAGACAAAACCTGGATGATGTTCATTTTCAAAACCTGGAGGCTGCTTGACATAAACTTCTTCTTGCAGCTTCCCATTCAAAAATGCACTCTTCACATCCATATGAAATACCTTAATGCTCTTATGAGCAGCGTAGGCTAGATACAAACGAATTGCTTCTAGCCTGGCCACAAGAGCAAATGTCTCATCATAGTCAATTCCTTCTTCCTGTCTATAACCCTGAGCAACCAGTCTTGCCTTATTTCTTATGACATGACCTTGCTCATCCATTTTATTCTTGAAAACCCATTTAGTGCCAATTATAGTTTTATCTTTAGGAGCAGGGACCAGCTTCCATACCTTGTTTCTCTCAAACTGATTGAGTTCTTCTTGCATGGCAGTGATCCAATTGGCATCTTTTAGTGCTTCATCCACTTTCTTTAGCTCCATTAGTGAAACAAAACTAGAGAACATACAGAAGTTCCCTAAGCTGTCCCACCTTGTTTGTACCCCTTTGTTGATGTCACCAATTATTTGATCATTGGGGTGACATCTGATCCACTTAGGATAATTCTTCAATGAGGATTCTCCTGAGTTATCAGCAGCTTCAGCAGGTCCTGTTGAACAGCTCTCAAGATTTTCAGACACACTGTTGTCTTGAGCCTGTTCACTTGTTGAACATGACTGACCACTGTTGAACATATCAGCAGAGGAACCAGGAAAATCAGCATTGATAGGTTCAGGACATGCAGTTGTAATTAGGTCAGTACACTTATTCACACAGGGTGTATTGACATAATCATCATCATGCCCATCATGATTAACAGGTTCCACACTGGGTGTAGTGGAAGCTTTTGAATCCTCTTCACTGTTTGAATGCATCAGATCATTAAAGTTTAATTCTCCTGAAACTGATTCAGGAACAGCTTTGGTGGAAGCATTCTTGGACTCTTCAAAGGTGACATTGATAGACTCATCTATCACCTTTCTTTTGTTGTTGTACACTCTGTAGGCTTTGGAGATAGCAGAGTAGCCAACAAATACACCTTCGTCAGCTTTTGGTTCAAACTTTGCCAGTTGGTCCCTTTGATTCAGAATGAAGCAGGGAAAACCAAACACATGGAAGTAACTGACATTTGGCTTCCTCCCTTTGAGCAGCTCATAGGGGGTCTGGTTGAACCTTTTCACCACTAAGGATCTGTTTTGGGTGAAGCAGGCAGTGTTAACAGCTTCAGCCCAGAATGCTGAAGGTAAACTAGATGCACACATCATGGTTCTAGCAGCTTCAATGAGAGTTCTGTTTCTCCTTTCAGCAACTCCATTTTGTTGTGGAGTTCTTACAGCTGAAAAGTTTTGAGTGATTCCTTTCTCTTCACAGAAGTCTTCAAGAGTACTGTTTCTAAATTCAGTACCATGATCACTTCTAAGCTGCTTCACTTGGGCAGAGTTCAGCATTTCCATCTTTTTCACAAATCCAATAATTTCTCTAGCAGCCTCTCCTTTGCTCTTCAAGAAGATAACCCATGTGTACCTGGAGAACTCATCAACCATAACTAGAGTGTATCTTCTTCCTCCTAGACTTGGGACATTAACTGGTCCAAACAAGTCTGTATGGATTAAGAAGAGAGGAGTATCAACAGAAAAGTTATGTTTGGATTTAAATGATGATTTCCTCTGCTTGCCTTTCTCACAAGCTGTGCAGATTTTATCCTTAACAAAGGTCATAGAAGGCAAACCTGTCACCAACTCTTTCTTATAGAGTTTGTTGATGTTCTTGAAATTCAGGTGTGACAGCCTTTTGTGCCGTAACCAGTTTAGGTCTGCATTTGTTCTTGTGAGAAAACAGGTTTCAGTTGTGGGATCAGCAGATTGCATGTCCACAACATATACACCTTTCTTTCGTTGAGCACACAACACAACTTTGCCTTGGGGATCCAATATGTAACCCAGATTGTTGGTACACCCTGTGTGACGATAGCAGTCTAATCGATATAACATTTTGGTTTAAGTAATATTCAGAGTATTGAGAGTTAACGAGTGTTTTGATATATATGTTTATATATGTTTGACTGTTATTGATTGTGTGTTTGAACTTGATGTAACATATTACAAGAAGTTCAAACATAAAGTTCAAAGATTAACTCATTCATAAGGTAAAAACATAAGTTTCAACACTTAGGTGTTTAAGTGTTTTGGCTAGATTCGAATTATATAAGGGTAGACATTCGAATCTGTGATAGATTCGAATGTAGCCTTAGATTCGAATGTGCCCAGATTCGAGAGTGTCATTATGGACAAACTCGAATGGGCCTTGGGCCAGATTCGAGTTTGGCCCACATCAGACTCGAATCAGGGTCTATAATTAGGGATAGACTCGAGTCATTAGCAGACTTTTAGCAGAATTCATGAGGAATTAAGCTTAAGGCGATCTCGAGTTTATCATCAGCTTTAGGTCCGTTTCGGAGAGAATCAGTTCGTAGGATCGTTCGTGTGTCGTTCGTTCAGCGTCTGATAGTCTCCGTGTTTCGTATTTGAGAGTTGTCCGTCTAACCGTTAACGAGGATTCCGCACTCGTTCACGGATCCGCGTCTAGATAGATCTAGTATTGGTAGACCTTACAAGTGGTATCAGAGCCTACGGAGTGTTCTTCGTGTTCTTCGTGTTCATCAAATACATTCTAGGTTTCTTGACGCTAGTTGGACGGTTTTTTCTCTCAAAATCGAGTTTTTGAGCTTAGCAAATTTATATTCAGAAAATACTTTGTGGTTTTTCTCGTTTTTGATCGAAATCATTATTTTTCGTTAGAAAAATACTGGTTTAATCTGAAAATCGTTAAAAAAATCAAAGTATTAACTGTTTTTCGAGTTTGCGGCGCTCGAATTTAATAGGGGTAATTAGGGTTACACTTTAGTCTCGAGTCTAACCTAAATCTGCTCCTTTCGAGTCTGCTTCAGTAGGTTTCGAATCTGTGTCGAGTTTGTGCTTCATTCGAAGAGGGTCTCGAGTCTGATTACTTTCGAGTCTAGTTCGAGTCTAGTATAGTTTCGATAAGTGCTTCGAATCTGCTGATTCCCTCGAGTTTGCTGACCTTCGAATCTAAGGACCATCTAATCTAAGGAAATTTCGAATCTGACATATTTCGAGTTTAATTGAATTAAAACACTTAATCGAATTTAAACCCAAAAGATTTACCTTTAATTAGTTTCGAATCTACCTAGATTCGAAAGAATTATTCTAAATCAGTTTCGAATTAAATTAATTAAGTTCAAATTCAATTACTTTCGAAACGATGTCAAATCTTCAGAAATTCCTAGAAATGGACCACGAGGTTGGGAAGGCAAACGCACCGCCTAAGCTGATGAAGGTCGAGGATTATTACTGGTGGAAAGACCGATTTACTGATTTCGTACGTTTCAACGACATGCGCATGTGGGTGTGCATCGACGAAGGGTATATTCCACCGGTGTCAGAAGTTGAAGGTCGTCAAAAGGTCTTGTCATACCAGATGATGACGGAGGATGACAAGAAATTATTTGAAGCCGAAAACAAAGCTTTTTCTCTAATCCGAATGGCGTTACCGCAGGATATTCTACACACATTTAGGACTCAGAGGACATCAAAGAACTTTGGGAGTCGCTAGAGAAGAGGTGTGAGGGAAATCCTCGGGTTCGGAGAAAGCGTACAGAGCTGTTGAAACAACAGTTCGCCATCTTCAAGGCGGTAAAGGATGAACAACTGGATGACATCATCACCCGTTTCTATCATCTATTGACGGAACTTGAGAGCCACGGGATTGAGTTTACCGATACTGACAAGAACAACAAGCTTCTTGATGCCCTACCAGCCAAATGGGCTATCTACGTGGCAATGATCAAGCTAAATGAGGATAAGTATTACACTCAATCTCTGGATGATATAGTGGGAACGTTGAGGAAATATCACTTCGAGCTCCTGAAGACTGAGACTGATTACGAACAAGTCCAGAATCCAGCAATGTATTTTGGAAAGACGACAAAATCTTCAGCGGCAGCCGAACCGAAGACTGCTACAGCGTTTTTCACTGGAGAGACATCGTCACCAGCAGAGTCTGATGACACACTGAATCGCGCATTCTTAGGGTTAGGAAGATCGGAAGAACCGCAGCCTCAAGTACAACAGGCATCGACATCTCAGAGCTATTCAAAGATGCCCATGAGCGCAAAGTCGGCGGAAGAACATCTGAATCTGCTTGCTTCTTTTGTGGCCGCATACGGAAATTGTGTTCAAGGGAAGATTAATGATCCGGCTCTTTGGGACGAAGACTACGATCAGGTCGACCCTGATGATCTTGAGGAGATGGATCTTAAATGGCAACTGGCCATGGTGACCCAGAGGGTTAAAAGATTCATTAAAAGAACTGGAAGGAATCTGCAGATGAATAACAAGGGGATAGGGTTTGATAAGTCCAGGGTGAAATGCTATAACTGTCAAGGACTAGGCCACTTCGGAAGGGAGTGCCAGAGACCAAAGGTAGAGACATACCAGGGGCAGAGTCAGCATCAGTGACAGTTCCAAAATCAGTTCCAACAACGATACCTACCCAGTTCCTCATCTGGACAAGCCAATCTAGCTGGTTTACTATCCAACGTCACTTCAGACCGACAGCTAGATGGTACGTATGATTGGAGTTCACATCCTGAGTCGAATGCTAGAGCCTTCATGGCTGAAGTCATAGAAACTGGATGTGATGGGGATGAGCAGACCACACGGGACAGCAGTCCGATGTGGGTAGAGAAGGTGAATGATCAGACAGTGCTGGAATTTGCTGCTCAGATGGCCAACGTGGAATCTGATAACTGAAAGGTTAGTCTGTCTTATTCTCTATTTCGTGAATTATGTGCTTTATGTGTTAGTTCTAACGATAGGTTAAATCTAGTCTTAGACTCACATAAGACCTTAACTGCTCAAAATGAAAACTTAAAAATTGAAAACGCTAGCCTAAATGATATCAAGCAAGATCTAAAAGAAAAGCTTAAGGCTGATGCTCAAGATGTAGTAGTTCTAAAAGACAAACTCAGTGAGCAGTGTGTTAGGATAGAGCTAATGTATGAACACGTAGAGGCCTTGACAAAAAGTCTTAAGGACAAGGATATAGAGCTAGCAGAGACAAAGGTTAAGGTAGCAGAGGCAAATAGCAAGTTGGAGAAGTTTAGGAATTCGAGTCTAAATCTAGGGAAAGTCTTAGATGCCCAAAGACAGTCTAAGAAGCCCGTAGGTCTAGGATTTCATGAAATTCCTCCACCTTTCAATGCAAACTATGTGCCTCAGCCTCAGGAGAAGACTGATAAATCAGTAGACTTAGAGGACCTACCTACACCATCACCTGAGCCTATAGTAGAAAATGAACCTAAGGTGGCTGACTCAACCGTCAAGGTCAAGAAAGTGAAATTTGTGTCTTCCTCCAGTGAAACACCTGCAGGAAAACAGAAAATTTCTTGGGCTGATCAGGTCGATGAGCCAGACACCATAGATGTACCAAAGGAAGTAGACACTAGTGAGACACCTAGATCTAAGGGAACACACAAAAAGTCCATAGATAAGATGTCTTGCTTCAGATGTCACGAGAAGGGGCATGTTGCTTCTCACTGTCCGCTTAGGAAAGCCGATGTTTAAACTAAGACAGTGAACCCAACACCTGTTAAGCCCTCAACCAGTGTGGCAAGCAGCAGTAGTTCTCAACCTACCGAGAATACTGTGCAGACCGCACCCAAACAAGTTATGAAAAACACACCGGTTAAGGTTGGACCAAAGGAAGTGATTAGGACAAATTCACGAAATCGTGTCAATAATCAATCTAGCTCAGCACCACAACAAGTCTATAGGAGCACCACACCTAGCAGGTCACACACTCCAGTTAGGTCACATACTCCAGTTAGACAATACGCACCGGTAAGAGCTCAGGGATCACAGTCCGAAATGCCATATAATAGGAATTATTCTAGAGCTCCACAACAAATGCCTACTCCAAGGCAAAGAGTGAACATAAATCACTCGGCACCACAACAGAATTCAGTTCAAAGGCCCAAGTCACCTGAAAGGCGAGATGGGTACTTGAAAGAGTTCACGTATGTGGACGAGAATGGTATTACCAAGTCAGTCATGGCTTGGGTTCCCCGTGATAACTAACCTCTTTTCTTTCATGTGCAGGAGATAACTACAGGTCCAAACAACAAGTGGTTCGTCGACAGTGGTTGCTCCAGGAACATGACGGGGGAAAGAAGTCTACTCACAGACTTCAAGGGAGGTAATAGGGGATTCGTATCATTTGCGGGTAACAAGGGTGGTAATATCACGGGTACCGGAGTGGTCACTAATGGGACAATAAAGTTGGACCAAGTTTATCACGTTGATAAACTGGTTCACAATCTCATTAGTGTATCTCAAATCTGTGATAAGAAGAACTCGGTGTTATTTACTGACACTGAGGCGTTAGTGCTAAAGCCGGGATTCAAGATTCCTGAAGAATGGATTTTGATGCGGGCGCCAAGGAAGAATGACTTGTACATGCTGGATATGAACAAGCCGGAGACATCGATGGGGCCAATCTGTCTACTATCCAAAGCTTCCGAGACGGAATCAGTACTGTGGCACAGACGCATGGCTCACCTGCACCTAAGGAAGATGAATTACATAACGAAGAATGGACTGGTGCAGGGTGTGCCCATGAAAAGTTTTCAGTTCGAGGACAAGTGTCTACCGTGTATGAAGGGCAAACAGCATAAGAAGACACACAAGTCCAAGAAGCAGAACTCCATAGCCTCAACATTTGATTTGTTGCACATGGACCTTTTCGGCCCAATCAACAAAAGGAGTATCGGAGGTAGTTGGTACTGCTTAGTTATCACTGACGATTACTCACGTTTCTCTTGGGTTTTCTTTTTAGGTACGAAGGACGAGACGGCTGCAAAGCTCATCGGGTTCTTAGACCAAGTGGAGAACTCCTACGGAACAAGGGTTAAAAATATTCGTAGTGATAATGGGACTGAATTCAAAAGCACTGTAATTGGTGTATATTGCCTATCAAAGGGCATAGTGCATCAATTCAGTGCACCATATGAACCTCAACAGAATGGGGTGGCCGAACGTAAAAATAGAACTTTGATTGAAGCGGCAAGGACTATGCTTTCGGATTCAAAGCTTCCTACCATGTTTTGGGGGGAGGCAGTGAATACCGCGTGCCATATTTTAAACCGAGTCCTTACAGTAAAATCTTTGAACAAAACATGCTATGAAATTTTGAATAAACGGCCACCTAACTTAACTGGATTCGAACCGTTTGGGGTACCATGCACTTTATTGCATACAAAACATCAACCAAAGTTTGGTGAAAAGGCTGACAAAGGATGCTTCCTAGGTTACGTGCCGAACTCACCAAACAAACGGGTTTTTAACAAAACCAGTGGTATTGTGGAGATTGTGTATAATATTGAAGTCACAAGTTATACACATGAACCTCAAACTGGTCCGGAATGGATATTTGACTATGATAAGTTATTTGAGTCATTTAACATTCCTTTGGATGATTTTGCAGGTACAATCGAAAAAGACATGGCGACGTTGCATCTAAATGACGATGGCCATATTTTTTCGAGGACTACGTTTGAATCCACATCCGAGCCTACTGCGACTGTAGATAGATCTCAAGAAGTCGATGTTCCTGAAGCACCTACCACTGAGAATCAGTCTCAAGCATCAAGTTCCAACTCTGAGGAAAACGTCCATGAGGAGGAAAATGTAGAAGTTGAGCCTGTTCCCCCATTAGGTGAAATAGGATCTAACTTAGGAGATAATCTAAGGGTTGATGATATAGAGACCTCTAGGATTAACAAGAACCATCCATTAGAAAGCATCATAGGAAATCCTAACGAGGGTGTGAGGACAAGGAGTAGTGTAAATAACAACACAGTGTTGTTGTCGATGATAAACGACTCCGAGGCATATCACACATGTCTCTATTCGTGTTTCATATCGCAAGTAGAGCCTAAGAATGTGCAAATGGCACTTAAGGATAATTTCTGGGTTGAAGCGATGCAGGAAGAACTTTCGCAATTTAGGAAACTAGAAGTGTGGGAGTTAGTTCCATTACCTCGAGGGGAGATTGCCATAGGAACCAAATGGGTTTTTAAGTGCAAAAGAGACGATCGGGGTATAGTCACGCGCAACAAGGCAAGGTTAGTTGTAAAGGGTTTCAACCAAGAGGAGGGAATCGATTACAATGAGGTTTTTGCACTAGTAGCAAGGCTGGAAGCCATTAGGTTGTTTCTAGCATTTGCCTCCTTCAAGGGTTTTAAAGTATATCAGTTAGACGTTAAGAGTGCTTTCCTGTATGGGAAAGTGAAGGAGTTGGTGTACGTAGAACAACCGCCCGAATTTACAGATCCAAAATATCCTGATAGAGTATATCGCTTAGATAAGGCTCTTTATGGATTACATCAGGCACCTAGGGCGTGGTATGAGACTCTATCCAACCATCTTTTAGAAAACGATTTTTAAAGGGGTAGGATAGATAGTACTCTGTTTGTTAAGAGGAAGGGAGAAGACTTTATCTTGGTACAAGTGTACGTCGATGATATCATCTTTGGATCATCAGACGAACAGATGTGCAAAGATTTCGAGAAGGTGATGAAGTCTAAGTTCGAGATGAGTGCTATGGGGGAGTTGAATTTCTTTTTGGGGTTACAAGTTGACCAGAAGAAGGAAGGCATGTTTATCCATCAGACCAAGTATGTCTATGACATATTAGAGCGTTTTGGGAAGGAAGGAACAAAGTTGACTGCCCACTTCAGCACGCCGATTCAAGTGCTCACAATCTCGGGCCGGGTACTGAAAGTGATACCGATGTGGATCCGACACTATATCGGGCCATGATTGGATCACTTATGTAATTAACTGCTTCAAGACCTGATATTATGTTTGTTGTGTGTATTTGTGCTAGGTTTCAAGCGAATCCGAAGGAGATGCATATGAAAGCTGTGAAGCGGATTCTACGATACCTCAAGTCGAAACCGAAGCTGGGACTTTGGTATCACGCGGAGGGAGATCTAGAGTTGGAGGCGTTCACAGATTCTGACTACGGAGGATGCAGCTTGACGCGCAAATCAACGACTGGAGGTTGTCAGTTCCTAGGAGGGAGGTTGGTGTCCTGGCAATGCAAGAAACAAACATCGGTAGCCATGTCAACGTGCGAGGCCGAGTATGTTGCTGCTGGTAGTTGCTGCTCACAGGTTCTGTGGATACAACAACAATTGTGGGATTACGGTTTGGCTTATACTCAAACTCCAATTAGGATAGATAACCAGTCTACTATTGCTATAACTAATAATCCAGTTAAACACAACAAAACAAAGCACATAGACATAATGCATCATTTTATTCGTGATTGTGCTGAAAAGAACTTAATCAAACTGGTAAAAGTGGCAACAGAAGATAATAATGCGGATTTATTTACCAAAGCGTTTGATAAGTCACGATTTGAGTATTTAATTCAACTGAATGGAATGCGCAACCCAGAGTAAACTGACCTTAGTAGTAGTAGTTTACTTTCTTTTAGAGTTGTAGTATTTCTTTCTCTACAGTAGTCTGCTAATTTAGGTAAGTTTCTATTTTTAGCAAGTTTCTATTTTTAGTAAGTTAGTAGGTTAGCTTATTTTACTGCGTTTTCTTATGAAAAACAAAAGAAAAAAGAGAGAAAATTACAAAAATACAAAAAAAGAGAATATCTATTAAAAAAAAGTTAAGTCTTAGATATATAGGTTCAAAGTGACGAAAATTAGCACAGTCGTTACAAACTCTAAGTGTTTAGGCTTTCACACATAATGCAACTAAATTCTAAGTGTTATACTTTATTTAGCTTGAGGTTGGTAGGCATAATACATATAGGGAATCTCAAGGCTAATAAAATATTCTAGAAAAAGTCAAGCGTGTCACTAACTTAGATGTACGACCAATCGGTCTTAATTTTTATGTACAAGACATACAAACTTTGAGTCTAAATGAGGTATGCAAACTTTCTGGGGATGTATGGCAGCATCAAATACATCTTAAAATGGAAAGAATAGAAATATCATACAAAACTGAGAGTCGAAAACATGCAACTCTGTTGTACGTAAGTACAGACCTGTTGTCTCTGTTTAGATTCGGGTTAGCAAACATGTCGCTTTGTTGTACGTCAGTACAGACCTGTCACTGCTGTCTTGCTAGCTTTAGAAATAAACCTTAAGTCAAACTAAGACACTTTGTTGTATGATAATACAGACCTGTGTCCGATGTTTGTCTTTTAAAGAAAGTTTGCAAATACCAACAAGTTAGAATCTTTGTCTGTGTGCCTTGATCATAAAAGTATGTCTATGTCTGAGTCACGTAAGATAATTTCTAGATAAATAAATATGCCAAGGAATATTCCGAAATGTAGAATGTTTAACGGGGTAAAATACCAACAATCGGCTAAATAGGTGTGTCACGACAAATAATCGAAGGAATAAAAATTCCTAAGTGTGAAAGTTTAAGTACTGAAAGTAAGTATCTGACATCGCTATCTGATTGAACCTTTCTTAGACTATACTCATCAAAAATATTTTGTTTAGTATTTAGCTTAGCTTGTAAATTTTTTAAGTATAGCTTAAGTCTAGATTAAATTTTTTGTCAAAATTTTATTTCTACTTTATTCTATTTTATTTTACCTTAGTTTATTTTATTTTATTTTATTTTATTTTAGTTTAATTTTTACTTAGGTAAAAGGTCAAAAATTACTGAGGGTGCATTCAAAGTTGGATAAAATAAACATTGCGTGAAATATCTGTGCTTAGGGTAAAAGAATTGGCATAGTTTATCTTGTTACACAATACCGGAGAAAAAGGTTGAAAAAGTTGAAGTTATTTCGAAATTATCGAAATTTTTTTAAGTGTTTGGTTTTTCGAGTTTATGACAGACTCGAATGAGGAAGGCTTCGAATCTGTCAGTAGATTCGAGTCTATCCTTAGACTCGAAGGTTGGTAGTATATATAGGTCAACAGTGAAGTCATTTATTTCTTACTGTTGTCGAATCTACTTCCTCGAATCTAATACCGGCGATTTCGAATCTATCTTCGAGTCTATCGCTTTTCTCCTAAACGACATTTTGTCGAGTTTGAAGCTAGTGTGTTCGATTCTACTCTTGCTTCTAGGTATACTCAACTTGATTGTACAAGATTCATGTAGTTTCATACACAATTTTAGGCTAAATCATCGATTTTTGAAGTTTTAAGGGTCGAAATAGGTTTTTTTCAAAATTACCAAGTTTGGACCGATAAAAAGTCAAATTAAAGGCATATATCTGTGATTAGTAACTAGTAGGACAATTGAATGTAATTTTCTAGGTCCAAAAAGGTTAAAATTAAGAGATTTGGTCTTTGAAATAGATTCGGCAGTTCGAATCTGTTCATGGGTTTCTCGAATCTGTCATTAGATTCGAGATGACCATGACCTTCGAATCTGTCCATTACACTCGAATAGGGACACTTCGAATCTGTTACTTTCGAATTTATTGTTTATTTGCACTATTTAATTTAAATGTTATTAAACTTGTAGAAATTTAATCGTGTTGGATTTTGTACTTAAACAAGTTCAAAATAAAACAAATTTAAATTTAAACAAGTTTATTAATTTTTAATGGATCTAATGGTTTTGATTATTGTGCAGAAATGGCTATTCGAGCGTTCGTTCCTAAGCACAATATGGTGCTTCATCCAGATCTGAATCTCCCTGAGGCGCAGGGATTTCGTCAAGTGCTTGATTTTCTCGTTGAATCTAGAATCGGATTTGCACTGTGGCATAATGTGCAGCTTGTGTTACCCTACATTCGTCAATTTTACGATCATTTGCAGGTAGACTGCTCAGTCACTCCGACAGTTCTACGCACTCGTATTGAAGGACAGCCATTGGTATTCTCGGCTGATATGCTTCGTCAAGTGCTGCAGCTGGGCACTCAGGAAGAAGAAGCTGGTCCAATAGAATTTCCTTTGAGTATAAGGCAAGCGGCCTTTCAAAGAATGGGGTACAGCCTCGATGTGACGAAAGTGTCATATATGAAGAGTGGGTTGATCGGGCAGTGGAGGTTTCTAGCGCATGTGTTTATGGTGTGCTTTGCTCCAAAGAAAGCAGGATTCGACTATATAGTGGCGAAGATTCAGTCGGGGATTCTCGCGATGGTATATAATCGGCCTTACAGTTTTTCGGAGATGTTCATTTCAGAATTTGTTCACCAGATCACAGCCCCCGAAAATCAACAATTCTTGTTGTACCCAAGGTTCATTATGATGCTGATAAGGCACTTCTTGCCGAACTTGTCGCTGTCAAATGACTTTCAGAGTGTTGCCATCATGGACAAAAGGATTTTCGCTGATTGTTCCTCACACCGAGGAAGATTGGCTGTCCCTGTTGAGCGTCCACTATTCGGAGCAATTTTGGATAGGGAGTTTCAAGCCCCGGAAGATGCCAACTGGGCAGGGGTTGTTGAATTTCAACCGCAACAACAACCACAACAACGTCAACAACAACAGCAACCGCGTGCTCAGAGACGACGACAAAGACCGTCAGCGAGTCAAATTCAGGCAACCAGGCCTTCCACAAGTCAGCAGCCTCAAGCACAGGAAGCAGGGCCTTCGAGTGCGGTTCCAGAATCTGAGCAAATCGCGCAAACATTAGAAGAAATATGGGCATCAGGACCCCATGCAAACGAAGATGTGGCCGCAGCATTAGTTGGTGAGTTGCTCAGTCCACCTGAAGGAGAAGAAGACGTATTAAGAGATGTGGAAGAGTATGAGCCAGAACAGGCTGATAAAGGTTTGACATCATCTGAATCAGAGTCGGAAGATATGGAGGAACTGGAGGTTGAAGCTCCTGAATCAGTGGCTACAGAACCAAATATTCAAATTGGGACCTATGGATCAAGGTTGATAGTGAATGAAGAGGGATCGGGGAGAAGAGAGGCAAGGGAATCTGACGATTCAGATTTTGAAGAGGAGGAAGTTGCTCCCTTGGTGACTAGGCAGCGGGCCAAGCATCACAGGTTTATGCAAGGGACATCTTCAGCGTCCGATGCACAACAACCTCAACCTCAAACTCAAGAACCACAAGCCACCGCTCCACCATCACCACCACCTCAACATGAGCCATATATTCCACCACCATTCATCCCTTCTCCTGTTCAGTCCATTCCATCTACCTCGACCGCCTACGCTGACAACCAGAGGTTTATGCAGCTCAAAGCTCGCGTTGACTTCCAACACGTTCAAATCCTAAGCCTAACACAGGCAATGGGTGAAATTCAGGCACATAATGCAAATCTAGATAATGAAAATGCTGAATTGAAGAAGACTGTAGAAAAAATCCAGGAAGAGAATGTTGAGCTGAAGACGTTCGTCTGCGATCAGGCAGCTGAGTTACGATCGATGCGCTCCCTCATTGAGCAGTTAATGAAAAATCTTCAGGCTCAGGGGGAGACATCCTGTCGTGATCAAGAAATTGAGAGGCCAAAAGAAGATGATGATGAGGACAATCAACGCAATGATCCCAGCCCAAAAAGACAGAATGAGCCTGTAGATCTTTCAAGGGCTTTGGATAGCGACATGATAGATGCGCTGAATATATTGAGGAAGAGCTTATGGAATTCGATTTTGAAGATGACGTCGATGAGTTGGAAGAAGGTGAATTCATTCCAGAGGACGTCGTTGACTGGAAATCGGATGATGAAGTGTTAGATGACGAAAACGATCATGTCAATGAGGTGATAATCAATTCACAACCTGGTACGGAACTGTATGAGGGCCAAAATCATAATGTGATTGATATAGACTACATCAAGGTAGCCTCAGTTGAAGACAAAGAATTTGAAGAGGCAGAGAAGGAGCCATCCAGAGCTGAGTTGATAAATCTTTGGTTTAAGAAGGAAGAAAAGAAAGATCAGCTGAAGATGAAAAAGAAGATGAGAGTTCCGGGTGCTGTAAACTTCTCAGGAGGGATTATTAGCTGGTTCTTTGACAGAGAACTGCAGCTGTTTATTTTGAAAAGAAGAGATGGCCTCCAATACTTGAGGCGAACACTAAAAGCGTTCAATACACTGCCCAAGATTGAAGTAAAAGAGCTTGCATGGAAAGAACTGGTTAATATAGGCGAAGACCCGTACGCTGAAGTCATGGCAAGAATAATAAGAAAAGAGGGTCGTTCAGGAAAGTTTGAGAGGCTTAAGCCGAGATCAGGCAAAAGGGTCGAGGATGGATCAAGGATAGATCCTCATACTGGAAGGCCTTGGGCTAGAATGATTTATAAGCCAGTCAAATGTCTGAAAAAGGTTCCAATGAAATCGATGCCACAGAATATTTTGAGCAACATGAAATGGTGGTACCTCGAGATTGACACTACTGAAGCCATCATGGAGGACCAAGACGAGAAGGTCATTTTGAAGGTATAGGATCCACTGCATTTGATAAATCTATCAAAGGACGACCTGAAGAAGCTACATGATCAGCCTATCTTCTATACTGAAGCATGGAGATCTGAAGCCAGGAAGTTCCAGAAGGTAGTTAAAGTTTGTATAGATGCTGGATTCTATGCAGGCAGTAGTATATATAGTTCTAGTACTTGAACTTGATGTAAATAATTAGAAGCTATCGTCAAGGGGGAGTCTGTTGGTACACCCTGTGTGACGATAGCAGTCTAATCGATATAACATTTTGGTTTAAGTAATATTCAGAGTATTGAGAGTTAACGAGTGTTTTGATATATATGTTTATATATGTTTGACTGTTATTGATTGTGTGTTTGAACTTGATGTAACATATTACAAGAAGTTCAAACATAAAGTTCAAAGATTAACTCATTCATAAGGTAAAAACATAAGTTTCAACACTTAGGTGTTTAAGTGTTTTGGCTAGATTCGAATTATATAGGGGTAGACATTCGAATCTGTGATAGATTCGAATGTAGCCTTAGATTCGAATGTGCCCAGATTCGAGAGTGTCATTATGGACAAACTCGAATGGGCCTTGGGCCAGATTCGAGTTTGGCCCACATCAGACTCGAATCAGGGTCTATAATTAGGGATAGACTCGAGTCATTAGCAGACTTTTAGCAGAATTCGTGAGGAATTAAGCTTAAGGCGATCTCGAGTTTATCATCAGCTTTAGGTCCGTTTCGGAGAGAATCAGTTCGTAGGATCGTTCGTGTGTCGTTCGTTCAGCCTCTGATAGTCTCCGTGTTTCGTATTTGAGAGTTGTCCGTCGAACCGTTAACGAGGATTCCGCACTCGTTCACGGATCCGCGTCTAGATAGATGCGCTGAAAGATATTGAGGAAGAGCTTATGGAATTCGATTTTGAAGATGACGTCGAAGAGTTGGAAGAAGGTGAATTCATTCCAGAGGACGTCGTTGACTGGAAATCGGATGATGAAGTGTTAGATGACGAGGACGATCATGTCAATGAGGTGATAATCAATTCACAACCTGTCACGGAACTGTATGAGGGCCAAAATCATAATGTGATTGATATAGACTACATCAAGGTAGCCTCAGTTGAAGACAAAGAACTTGAAGAGGCAGAGAAGGAGCCATCCAGAGCTGAGTTGATAAATCTTTGGTTTAAGAAGGAAGAAAAGAAAGATCAGCTGAAGATGAAAAAGAAGATGAGAGTTCCGGGTGCTGTAAACTTCTCAGGAGGGATTATTAGCTGGTTCTTTGACAGAGAACTACAGCTGTTTATTTTGAAAAGAAGAGATGGCCTTCAATACTTGAGGCGAACACTGAAAGCGTTCAACTCACTGCCCAAGATTCAGGTTAAGGAACTAGCATGGAAGGAACTGATTAATATAGGCGAAGACTCGTACGCTGAAGTCATGGCAAGAATAATAAGAAAAGAGGGTAGTTCAGGAAAGTTTGAGAGGCTTAAGTCGAGATCAGGCAAAAGGGTCGAGGATGGATCAAGGATAGATCCTCATACTGGAAGGCCTTGGGCCAGAATTATTTATAAGCCAGTCAAATGTCTGAAAAAGGTTCCAATGAAATCGATGCCACAAAATATTTTGAGCAACATGAAATGGTGGTACCTCGAGATTGACACTGCTGAAGCCATCATGGAGGACCAAGACGAGAAGGTCATTTTGAAGGTATATGATCCACTGCATTTGATAAATCTATCAAAGGACGACCTGAAGAAGCTACATGATCAGCCTATCTTCTTTACTGAAGCATGGAGATCTGAAGCAGGAAGTTCCAGAAGGTAGTTAAAGTTTGTATAGATGCTGGATTATATGCAGGCAGTAGTATATATAGTTCTAGTACTTGAACTTGATGTAAATAATTAGAAGCTATCGTCAAGGGGGAGTCTGTTGGTACACCCTGTGTGACGATAGCAGTCTAATCGATATAACATTTTGGTTTAAGTAATATTCAGAGTATTGAGAGTTAACGAGTGTTTTGATATATATGTTTATATATGTTTGACTGTTATTGATTGTGTGTTTGAACTTGATGTAACATATTACAAGAAGTTCAAACATAAAGTTCAAAGATTAACTCATTCATAAGGTAAAAACATAAGTTTCAACACTTAGGTGTTTAAGTGTTTTGGCTAGATTCGAATTATATAAGGGTAGACATTCGAATCTGTGATAGATTCGAATGTAGCCTTAGATTCGAATGTGCCCAGATTCGAGAGTGTCATTATGGACAAACTCGAATGGGCCTTGGGCCAGATTCGAGTTTGGCCCACATCAGACTCGAATCAGGGTCTATAATTAGGGATAGACTCGAGTCATTAGCAGACTTTTAGCAGAATTCATGAGGAATTAAGCTTAAGGCGATCTCGAGTTTATCATCAGCTTTAGGTCCGTTTCGGAGAGAATCAGTTCGTAGGACCGTTCGTGTGTCATTCGTTCAGCCTCTAATATTCTCCGTGTTTCGTATTTGAGAGTTGTCCGTCTAACCGTTAACGAGGATTCCGCACTCGTTCACGGATCCGCGTCTAGATAGATGCGCTGAAAGATATTGAGGAAGAGCTTATGGAATTCGATTTTGAAGATGACGTCGAAGAGTTGGAAGAAGGTGAATTCATTCCAGAGGACGTCGTTGACTGGAAATCGGATGATGAAGTGTTAGATGACGAGGACGATCATGTCAATGAGGTGATAATCAATTCACAACCTGTCACAGAACTGTATGAGGGCCAAAATCATAATGTGATTGATATAGACTACATCAAGTTAGCCTCAGTTGAAGACAAAGAACTTGAAGAGGCAGAGAAGGAGCCATCCAGAACTGAGTTGATAAATCTTTGGTTTAAGAAGGAAGAAAAGAAAGATCAGCTGAAGATGAAAAAGAAGATGAGAGTTCCGGGTGCTGTAAACTTCTCAGGAGGGATTATTAGCTGGTTCTTTGACAGAGAACTACAGCTGTTTATTTTGAAAAGAAGAGATGGCCTTCAATACTTGAGGCGAACACTGAAAGCGTTCAACTCACTGCCCAAGATTGAGGTTAAGGAACTAGCATGGAAGGAACTGATTAATATAGGCGAAGACCCGTACGCTGAAGTCATGGCAAGAATAATAAGAAAAGAGGGAAGTTCAGGAAAGTTTGAGAGGCTTAAGCCGAGATCAGGCAAAAGGGTCGAGGATGGATCAAGGATAGATCCTCATACTGGAAGGCCTGGGGCCAGAATGATTTATAAGCCAGTCAAATGTCTGAAAAAGGTTCCAATGAAATCGATGCCACAAAATATTTTGAGCAACATGAAATGGTGGTACCTCGAGATTGACACTACTGAAGCCATCATGGAGGACCAAGACGAGAAGGTCATTTTGAAGGTATATGATCCACTGCATTTGATAAATCTATCAAAGGACGACCTGAAGAAGCTACATGATCAGCCTATCTTTTTTACTGAAGCATGGAGATCTGAAGCCAGGAAGTTCCAGAAGGTAGTTAAAGTTTGTATAGATGCTGGATTATATGCAGGCAGTAGTATATATAGTTCTAGTACTTGAACTTGATGTAAATAATTAGAAGCTATCGTCAAGGGGGAGTCTGTTGGTACACCCTGTGTGACGATAGCAGTCTAATCGATATAACATTTTGGTTTAAGTAATATTCAGAGTATTGAGAGTTAACGAGTGTTTTGATATATATGTTTATATATGTTTGACAGTTATTGATTGTGTGTTTGAACTTGATGTAACATATTACAAGAAGTTCAAACATAAAGTTCAAAGATTATCTCATTCATAAGGTAAAAACATAAGTTTCAACACTTAGGTGTTTAAGTGTTTTGGCTAGATTCGAATTATATAAGGGTAGACATTCGAATCTGTGATAGATTCGAATGTAGCCTTAGATTCGAATGTGCCCAGATTCGAGAGTGTCATTATGGACAAACTCGAATGGGCCTTGGGACAGATTCGAGTTTGGCCCACATCAGACTCGAATCAGGGTCTATAATTAGGGATAGACTCGAGTCATTAGCAGACTTTTAGCAGAATTCATGAGGAATTAAGCTTAAGGCGATCTCGAGTTTATCATCAGCTTTAGGTCCATTTCGGAGAGAATCAGTTCGTAGGATCGTTCGTGTGTCGTTCGTTCAGCCTCTGATAGTCTCCGTCTTTCGTATTTGAGAGTTGTCCGTCTAACCGTTAACGAGGATTCCGCACTCGTTCACGGATCCGCGTCTAGATAGATCTAGTATTGGTAGACCTTACACAGATGCTCATCAAAGTTAACCTTGTAGCCAGCATCACACAGTTGACTTATGCTGACAAGGTTATGTTTTAGCCCAACCACATAGGCTACTCTTTTGAACACTGCAGCACCAGCTTTAAGAGTTCCATATCCCTCAGTGGATCCCTGTACATTGTCACCAAATGTGACTTTTGGCCCTTTTTCAGGCCTGAGATCACTCAGCAGGTCCTTACAACCTGTCATGTGCCCTGAGCAGCCACTGTCCAAGTACCAAACCTGGGATGGTTGTTTTTCCTGCAGAGTGACAAGAAGAATATTAGTCATTTTTAGGGGAACTCATCACAGAGATGAGTTCTCCTACTTCATCAACATTTGTTGATGGACTTGTGATGTCAACACTAATATTCCCTATTTGAATGGTATCAGTTTGGATACCACTTTCATTGACTAAGACATTTCCAACACTGTTTATGTTAGCTGTGAGGGAACCATCAGAGTCAGCAGGCCTCATGTCCTCAGTTTCAGGACAATCTTTGGCTAGATGTGTCTTCATTCCACATTTGTAACATTTTCTCCTTTTAGCATTTTTGGAAGAAGACCTTTCAGAAACACATTCAGAGTTATTTCTGTTGATTTTACTAGTAGATTTAGCAAACTTATTACTATTTGATGAATCAACAGCTTGAGTGGAAAGTTCAATAGCAACAGCTTTGCCTGTCTCTTCTTTCCTCTTTTTAGGAGGACAGATGTCAAAGATAGGAAGCTTAATTGGTTTTCGAATTTCCACAGGTTTAGGAAACTTATTCCCAGATCTCTCAGGCTGAGCAATGGCTTTGCCTATGTCCTTCCTGAGATGTGATTGATGTTGCCTATCAACATAATCATTATTTCTGGTTTTGAAAGACTTATTCTCATTTAAAACCAGTTTACCACTATGATTAGAAAACTTATTTGAAATCACAGCAGGTTTGCCTTCAACCTGAGACTTACTCTTGTTAAAGGCAGACTGCTTACCTTTTGAAAACTTATTTTCAAAATGTTCAACATTAAAAGGATTAGTATGCCTTTTTACATCAGCTTTAGACCCAAAGCCTGTTTTGTCAACAGGTTTGGTGTCCACAGCTGCAGTTTGGACATGTTTTCCTTTCTTTTGCTTGTGTGAATCAGCAGAGCACTTAGCAAGCTTATTTGATGGAAAACTTATTTCATCAGCAGCTTTTGAACTAGGTTCACACGAGCTGTCAGTGTTTTGAGGCCTGACAAACCTGTTTGTTGAGATTAATTTACCATTCACTTTTTGAATAAAAGTGTTTGGAAGCTCACCAAGAGTGGACAAGTCTTCTTTTAAATTATTAACCTCAACAATGGAAGGTGCTGTGTCAAGATCCCCTCCAAGATAGGCTTGGATTTGTGCAGGAATCTACTGACTTATGCAGCGACTGACTTTTTGTGCAGATTGGCACCAAGAGTCAACTATCTTTTGAAGCTTAGCATGTTTTATATCTGTTTCTCTCTTTTCTTCCAGTAAAATGGAATTGATGTGTTTTAATTCATCAAGCTCAGCTTCCAACTTATGGAAACTGTCCAGTTTACTAGATTTTGTTTCAATATCAGTTTTAAGCTTAGAGATTTCAGATAATAAAACAACATGCTTCTCAACAGCAGCTTTCAGATCAACAAGCATATATTCAAACATTTTAACTTTTTCTTCAGAACTGTAATCCATAAAATTTTGTACCTTATACATCATTGTAGGGTTCCAGTTCTCCAAGCTGCTAAAAGCTTCAGCTTCAGCCAGATCCTGTTTGAAGTTGCTTGTTGATGGGACATCAGTGTTGGCCATCAGACAGTTATTGTCTTCTTCATCAGATGATGAATCAGACTCCTCCCAGTCACAAGTCTCTGCCATAAGTCCCTTTTGCCGGTTGGAAACCACTGAGTTTTCCAACTTTCTCAGCTTAGCCATAGCCATAAGGTACTTAACCCTATAGCCATCATCCCTGTTTGTCTTGTGTGCTTTGGATGACTGACCAACAGCTTTTGACACACAGTTAGCAGCTATGTGGCCAGGTTTGCCACATTTAAAGCACTCAACTTTGGTCTTATCAAATGCCTTCTTTTTAATAGCATTTGAGCTTCCCTGTAGCATGTTTCTTCCAAACCTTTTCTTGTTGAACCTTTTGACAAGCATGGCTATCATTTGCTCATCATCCAGTTCAGCAATATCTGCATTGTCTTCCTCATCAGACATTTCCTCCTTATCATCAGCCTGTTGATCAGGTTGAGTGAACACATCACTCACTTGATTTACAGGTTGTCTCACACTGGCCACAAAGGCTGCACCTTTGTTAGATATTTCCAAGGCATTTCTCTTCTGTTTCCTTGACTGCTCATCATTCAGTAAGGATCCATATAGGTTAACAAGATCCATACTTCTGATGGTACCTGAATTCCTTAATATTGTAGAAAAATAATTCCATTCTTCAGGCAGGACGTCTAAGAATTTGTTTACCAAAGTCAGGCTGTCCTTGGTGATCCCAACAGCTTTGAGATCATTTACAAGAGCAGTAAACCTGGTGTAGGTTTCAGTGAGAGTCTCTTTTGGTTTTGCAAAGAAGAGTTCATACTGTCTAACAAGATTATTAATCCTGTTGTCAAGTGTGATTGTGGGTCCATCATAGACAGTACACAAAGTATCCCACATCTCCTTTGCAGTCTTCATCTTCTCAACCTGTTTGAACACATCATCAGGTAGAGAGATGACCAGGTTATTTCTGGCCTTTGCATCAAGAGCCACCAGTCTTTTGTCTTCATCAGACCATTGAGCTTTTGCTTTCTCAAATGTTCTGATTTCAGGAGCAGCTCCTTCAACAGCAGGAGTTATAGTTGTAACAGAGGTTGGCACATAGGGACCCTTCATTACAATCTCTGGTAGTTGCACATCCAGATTCTCTAGGTAGAGCATCATTCTGCACTTCCAACCAGAAAAGTTCTGATGATTGAACTTTGGAGGTTTGCCCATTGAGCCATTATCATAGTATGAGGAACTTGCAGCACTGTTGTCCATGGAATGACACACACTCTAAACTACTCTGATACCAGTTGTAGGTCCCAAAAGATATCCCACGTATATAGCCTTAAGCTGTAGAGGGGGGGTGAATACAGCAATTTAAAAACTACACACAATTTTTTCAATGTTTTTATGTATTATCAACAAATGTTAATTACAAACGAGCTTGAATGCGGAAAGGTTCAAGCTGAGATGACAGATACAACAGTATGTTTAACTAGTCTAAGACAGTTTTAAACTAGTTACAATGAATACACTCACTAAGAATCACTCACTGTGTTTACAAGACTCAGAGGAACAGCTTGAACAAGAACAGCTTAGACACTGAGCACTGTTTTATTCAAGCAGACTTGCATGCATGAAAGACACACTTGAATGCACGTTCACTCTTGGTTTCAGCACTTAGCTTTTTGGCTTTTTTTTCAATCCTTGGAAGTTTCTTTTTATACTCACTCAGAGGATCTAAGTGAAGCTTCTTCATTGGACGAAAGGAAAAAGGGAAAGTCTTGTTGAAAAGACAACATAAACTTTTCTGCACATTCTGAAAAGCAGACTTGTCTTCATGTGGGCAGAACTTTTATCTTTTCACTTTGTCTACTGTTGCATTGCCTTTAACCAAATAAGGAATGTCAACTTTCTGTCTTTCATCCTTTGTTAAGACCTATTTTGATATAAGAAAAAGGTCTATCACCCTTTTTCAAATATCCTTTTGTCTTCATGTAACAGAACAGCTTGGGCAGGCTGAGCAGTTCTGATGTCCACTTTGTCTTCGACTTTGTAAACTGATCTTGCAGTCAAAAACAATACATGAGGACTTGGAAACACATTCCATAAAGTGTTTAGCCTGTTCACAAAGAACAGGTTCTGTTCACAAAGAACAGAACACTTGTAAACTGCCCAAGCTGCTCACCAGTGTAGAGCAGCGTAGACAGTTTATGTCCAGCCTGTTCAGCAGACTGAACAGCTTCGGCAAAACTGCCTTTGTTGCAACAAATGCAACACATAGAACAGCTTCAGGCTGATATTGCAAATCATTCTCAGGTTTCAATAAGGCATATAACAGGCCTTAAATTCAACCTTCAAAAGCATCAACAGGTTTGATTAAGAATCTCCCCCTCAGATGCAGAACAGGTTTGACTGACGCCTTTTTGTGCCTAACAGTACTGTTTAGTTATTACTGACGATTACTCACGTTTTTCTTTGCTTTTCTTTTTAGGTACAAAGGACGAGACGGCTGCTAAGCTCATCGGGTTTTTAGACCAAGTGGAAAACTCTTATGGAACGAGGGTTAAACGCATTCGCAGTGATAACGGAACAGAGTTTAAAAACACAGTAATTTGTGTATATTTCTTATCCAAGGGCATAGTGCATCAATTTAGTGCACCTTATGAGCCACAGCAAAATGGGGTGGCCGAACGGAAAATCAGGACATTGATTGAGGCAGCAAGGACCATGCTATCGGATTCAAAGCTTCCTACCATGTTTTGGGGGGAGGCAGTGAATACCGCGTGCCATGTTTTAAACCGGGTCCTTACTGTCAAATCTTTGAACAAAACCTGTTATGAAGTTTTGAATAAAAGGCCACCTAATTTAACTGGTTTCGAACCTTTTGGGGTACCATGTACTTTAATGAAAACGAAACATCAACCAAAGTTTGGTGAAAAGGCTGACGAAGGATACTTCCTAGGTTATGTGTCGAATTCACCAAATAAAAGGGTTTTTAATTAATCAAATGGTACAGTAGAGATTGTGTATAACATTGAAGTCACAAGTTATACACATGAACCCCAAACTGGTCCGGAATGGATATTTGATTATGACAAATTGTATGAATCATTTAACATTCCTTTGAATGAAAATGCAGGTACTATCGAAAAGGACATGTCGTCATTAAATCTGAATGACGAGGGTCATAGCTTTCTGAGGACTACTTTTCAATCAACATCTGAGCCTACATCAACTGAAGATAGATCTCCAGAAGTTACTGATTCTGAAGTGCTTACAAACGAAAATCAGACTACAAATTCAGCCTCTGAAGACAGTGTCCATGAGGAAGAAAATGTGGAGTCTGAAGTCGTTCCCCCGTTAGGAGAGATAGGATCAAATTTGGTAGATAATCTTAGGGTTGACGAGATAGAGACATCTAGGATTAATAAGAATGATCCAATTGAGAGTATCATAGGAAATCCTAATGCAGGTGTGAGGACTAGGAGTAGTTTAAATAACAACACAGTGTTGTTGTCGATGATAAATGACTCCAAGGCCTTTCATACCTGCCTCTATTCATGTTTCATCTCGCAAGTAGAGCCGAAAAACATGCAAATGGCACTAAAAGACAACTCTTGGGTTGAAGCGATGCAGGAAGAACTGTCACAATTTAGGAAACTAGAAGTGTGGGAGTTAGTTCCATTACCTCGAGGAGAAATAACAATAGAACCAAATGCGTTTTTAAGTGCAAAAGAGACGATCGGGGTATAGTCACTCGCAACAAAGCAAGACTGGTGGTAAAGGGTTTCAACCAAGAGGAAGGAATCGATTACAATGAAGTGTTCGCGCTAGTAGCAAGGTTGGAAGCAATTCGTTTGTTTCTGGCTTTTGCTTCCTTCAAGGGTTTTAAGGTCTATCAACAAGATGTTAAGAGTGCTTTCCTTTATGGGAAAGTGAAGGAACTGGTGTATGTGGAACAGCCGCCCGGGTTTACAGTTCCGAAATATCCAGACAGAGTATATCGATTAGATAAGGCTTTGTATGGATTGCATCAAGCACCAAGGGCGTGGTACGAGACTCTATCCAACCATCTTTTAGAAAACGGGTTTGAAAGAGGGAGAATAGACAGTACACTGTTCGTGAAGCGAAAAGGAGAACATTTTATCTTGGTACAAGTGTACGTGGATGATATCATTTTTGGATCATTAGACGAGCAAATGTGCACTGATTTTGAAAAGGTGATGAAGTCAAAGTTTGAGATGAGTGCAATGGGCGAGTTAAACTTCTTTCTGGGTTTGCAAGTCGAACAGAGGAAGGAGGTAATGTTCATTCATCAGACGAAGTATGTCTATGACATCTCGGACCGGGTACAGAAAGTGATACCGATGTGGATCCGACATTATATCGGGCCATAATTGGGTCACTTATGTATTTAACTGCTTCTAGACCTGATATAATGTTTGCTGTTTGTATTTGTGCTAGGTTTCAAGCTAATCCAAAAGAGATGCACATGAAAGCTATGAAGCGGATTCTACGATACCTCAAGTCGAAACCGAAGTTGGGACTTTGGTATCACGCGGAGGGCGATCTGGAATTGAAGGAGTTCACGGATTCAGACTACGGAGGATGCAGCTAGACGCGCAAGTCAACAACTGGAGGTTGTCAGTTCCTAGGAGGGAGACTCGTTTCCTGGCAATGCAAGAAACAGACTTCGGTAGCCGTGTCAACATGCGAGGCCGAATATGTTGCTGCTGGTAGTTGCTGTTCACTGGTTCTGTGGATACAACAACAATTGCGGGACTACGGTTTGACTTATACTCATACTCCTATTAGGATAGATAACCAGTCAACAATTGCTATAACTAATAATCCAGTTAAACATAATAAAACCAAGCACATAGACATAAGACATCATTTTATACGTGATTGTGCTGAAAAGAACTTAATCAAACTGGTAAAAGTTGCAACGGATGATAATAATGCAGATTTATTTACCGAAGCTTTTGATAAGTCACGTTTTGAGTATTTGATTCAACTAAACGGAATGCGTAATACAGAGTGAATTGACCTTAGAAGAGTTTTATTTCTTTTTATAGCAGTAGTCTTTCTATCTTTTTATAGTAAGTTTAGTAACTTAGGATAGTTTCCTTTTATAGTAAGTTAGTAGGTTATAACTTAGGTTACACAGCCCCATGTGTGATTTTCTGCATCTCTTGCAGAATCGTGGCTCGTTTGTCAGTGAGTAGGCTTGCGCTTTCGGCTGTGAACTATACTGCTGAGATTGCTGGGACTGAGACTTATTTGGCTTAAAGAATCTGCCAAATCGCTGTTTCTTCGGAGGAGACGAATTCGTCGGGTTAGTTGTTGGGGCGTAAAGTTGATCACCATACTCTAAGTACCCTCGCTCGATCTGTCTAGCTGCTTCAACCATCTCCAGATAAGACTTATACTTTATCGCGCTCATTGGGTGTCGATATCTCGGATTAAGCCCTCCACGAAAATCTATTCATCTTTCTCTCTTCTGAAGCTACCTGATACGAGGAATAACCGCATAGTCGTGAGAATTCATGTTCGTATTCGTCAACTGTCTTGGTTCCCTAGGTCAGCTGCATTAATTGGACTTCCATTTTGTCTCGCTGATCGACTGGACAGTACTTTGCATTGAACATATCCAAGAATTGTTCCCACTCGAGAGTTTGGATGTAAGGTTTACGACTGCAAGATCTATCTAGACGCGGATCCGTGAACGAGTGCGGAATCCTCGTTGACGGTTAGACGGACAACTCTCAACCAACGGAACACGGAGACTATTAGACGCTGAACGAACGACACACGAACGGTCCTACGTACTAATTCTCTCCGAAACGGCACTCACCTAGCTGATAAACTCGAGATCGCCTCTTGCTTAATTCCTCACGAATTCTCCAAAAAGTCCTCTAATTATTCGAGTCTATCCCTAATTATAGACCCTGATTCGAGTCTGTTGTGGGCCAAGCTCGAATCTGGCCCAAGGCCCATTCGAGTCTGTCCATATTGACAGTCTCGAATCTAGCCTATTCGAATCTATGGACTCATTCGAATCTATCTCAGATTCGAATGTATTCCCTTAAGAAATTCGAATCTAGCCAAAATACTTAAACTCTTAAGTGATAAAACTTATGATATTACCTGATGATTGATTTTATCTTTGAACTTTATGTTTGAACTTCTTGTAATACGTTACATCAAGTTCAAACATACAAACACTAATAAGCATCAATCATATATAATATATTTATAGCAAACACATGCTAAATCACAATGTAAGACCACTTAGACTGCTATCGTCACACGGGATGTACCAACAGACTCCCCCTTGACGATAGCTTCTAATAATTCACACATTTGATTTAAGAACTTGGTTTATTTATTGATTCAAAACACTACCAGCATACAGACCTTTCTCGATGCATACCTTGACCACATTTTCATACTTACTAGCCTCAGTATCCATATGTGCGTCAATGGAAATCTTACAATTATACAAAATCTGCAGATCATCTTTAGATAGGTTTACCAGGTGAAGCGGGTCATAGACTCTAAGAATAACATTTTCTTCTAAGTCTTCCATAACCGCTTCCCCAGTTTCCGTGTCAGCATACCACCACTTCAGATTCTTCAGAATATTTTGTGGCATTGGCTTGAGAGGAACCCTCCTAAGACATCTAGCCGGCTTATAGTGAATCCTCATCCAAGGTCGTCCAGTTAGAGGATCAATACGTGACGGATCCTCTACTCTTCTCCCGACCCTTGGATTCAAACGTTCGAACTTCCTTGATCTCCCTTCCTTTTTTATGATTCTTTCGATTACGCTCGCGTAGGGATCATTGCCAATGTTAATAAGATCTTTCCAAGCTAGCGCAGTGATTTCGATTTTTGGCAGGGAGTTGAACACTTTTAAAGTTCGCCTCATGTACTGAAGCCCGTCTTTTCTCTTTATTATAAATAGCTGCAGATCTCTGTCAAAGAACCAGCTTAAAATTCGCTCAGACAGCTTCCCAGTACCTGAAACTCTCATTGTCTTTTTAATTGCTGCTTCCTTCTCTTCAGCCCTGAACCATAGCTTTCGTTTTTCTTCATTAGTTAGCTCTCTTGCAGGTTCCTCTGTCGATGGCTGAGGATTCAATGCAACATTAACTATATCTGCATCGACAATTTTATTTCCATCAATCATGTAAGTATCAGTGATAGGATTCTGCTGCACAACTATCTCGTCAGCTTCATCATCCTCATCAGCAAGTACTTCATCATCCGACCGCCAGTCTACTATCTCCCCTGGCACAAATTCCCCTTCCTCCAGCTCTTCATCTTCATTATCAAAACCTACATCCAGTGGATCATCATCGAGATCCATGAGCGCTTCAATAATCTCGCTGATCTCAAAGTCTGTAGACTGTTTAGATGAACTGGCCTCACCCCTTTCTCCTTCGCCTTGACTAGGCTCCCCCTGAACTTGTGTAATTTGAGTTGCAGGAAAATCTACAGACTCAATCTCTTTATTCGCACCGGGATCATCGCCTTCGTCATCATCCTCTCTATGCTGCACTTCCTGATCCCTGCAGGATGTCTCCCCCTGAGCCTGAAGATTTTTCATTAACTGCTCAATGAGGGAGCGCATCGATCTTAACTCGGCTGCCTGGTCGCAGACAAATGTCTTTAGCTCAACATTCTCGTCTTGGATTTTTTCAACTGTCTTCTTTAATTCAGCATTTTCTTTATCTAGATTTGCATTATGTGCCTGAATTTCACCCATTGCCTGTGTTAGGCTCAGGATTTGAACATGTTGGAAATCCACTCGAGTCTTGAGTTGCATAAACCGCTGATTTTCAGCATAGGCGGTTGAGGTGGATGGAATGGACTGAATGGGAGAAGGGATGAATGGTGGTGGAATATATGGCTCATGATGCTGAGATGGCGGTGATGTTGGAGCGGTGGCTTGAGGTTCTTGATGTTGTGGAATTTCTGGTTGATCTACAGGAGCTGAAGACGATCCTTGCATGAACCTGTGACGTTTGGCCCGTTGCCTTGTCACTAGTTGAGGAACTTCCTCTTCTTCAAAATCAGACTCTTCCAATTCCCTGTTCACGCGCCTCCTCGAACCACCCTCATTTATAATCAATCTCGAACCATAAGCTCCAATTTGAATATCAGGAACTGCAGCTGCCGGAACTTCCGCGGATTCTGAGTCGGATTCCGAGGATGTTAATCCGTCATTTGCCCCTTCTGGCTCGTATTCCTCGACATCTCTAAATACATCATCTGTATCTACTGGGGGACTAAGCAGCTCATCCACTAATGCTGCTGCAACATCTTCATTGGCATGTGGACCAGATGCCCATATTTCCTCCAAGGTTTGAGCAATCTGCTCAGATTCAGGAATGGCACTTGAAGGCCCTGCTTCCTGTGCTTGGGGCTGTTCGCTCGTAGAAGGCCTGGAAGCCTGGATTTGACTCGCGGCTGGTCTTTGTCGGCGTCTTGGGTCACGCGGCTGTTGTTGTTGTTGACGTTGCTGTTGTTGTTGCTGACGTTGCTGTTGTTGTTGCTGTGGTTGAATGTCAGCGACCCCTGCCCAGTTGGCATCTTCCGAGGCGTGAAATTCCCTATCCACGATCGCTCCAAACAATGGACGCGCAACCGGAACAGCTAATCTTCCTCGATGTGAGGAACAGTCAGCAAAGATGCGTTTATCCATAACATTCACGCTCAAAGAGTCATCTGATTGTGGCAAATTTGGCAAAAAGTGCCTTATCAACATCATGACAAATCTTGGATATAGCAAAAATCGTTCCCTTTCTGGAGCCGTAATTTGATGAACGAACTCCGAGAAGAACATCTGCGAAAAGCTGAACTTCCGATTATATACCAATGCAATAACTCCAGATTGGATCTTTGATACTATGTAATCAAAGCCAGCTTTCTTTGGCGCAAAACAGACCATGAATACGTGCACCAGGAATCTCCATTGCCCAATCAGGCCACTCTTCATGTATGACGACTTTGTCACATCTAAACTGTAGCCCATTCTCAGAAAAGCAGTCTGCCTAATACTTAATGGAAAGTCAATAGGCCCATCTTCTTGTTCTTGAGAACCCAACTGTAGCACTTGGCGCAACATATCTGCTGAGAAGACTAGAGGCTGGCCAGCGATTCTGGTTCTGATAACTGTCGGGGTGACAGTACAGTCCACCTGTAAATGATCATAAAACTGGCGTACATACGAAATTACAATTGGAATGTTATGATACAAAGCATAGCTAATCCTAGACTCAGCTAGGAAGTCCAAAACTTCGCGAAAACCCTGCGCCTCAGGGATATTATTATCTGGATTAAGGACCATATTATGCTTCGGGACAAAAGCGCGAACTGCCATATCTGCACAATAAATAAAACTGTTAGACTCATTAAAAATCAATAAACTTGTTTAAATTCAAAATTTGTTTTATTTTGTACTTGATTAAATACAAAATCCAACACAATTAAATTTCCACAAGTTTAATAAAATTTAAATTAAACAAAGTAAATAAAGTACAGATTCGAAAGTAACAGATTCGAAGTGTCCATATTCGAGTGTAATGGACAGATTCGAAGAGTCCCTTTTCGAGTCTAATGGACAGATTCGAATATCATGGTCATCTCGAATCTAATGACAGATTCGAGAAACCCATGAACAGATTCGAAGGTCCTTGAACAGACTCGAAGGCCCGACGGTTGATTTTTCAACAAAAACCCAAGATTTTAACCATTTTGAACTTGGTACATCACATACATTAGTTCAACTAGGTTCTAATCATTGATTTATGCCTTTAACTTGATATTATAGGTCCAATCTTGGTAATTTAGCAAAAACCCTATTTCAACCTATAAAACTTCAAAATTTGACGATTTGGTCTAAAATTGTGCATAAAACTACACAAATCTTGTACAATCCGGTTGATTATACCTAGATGTATCTGTAGAGTCGAAACACCAAGTAAGAGAGTCGACAAAATGTCGTTTAGGAGAATTACGATAGACTCGAAGGAACAGATTCGAAATCGCCTGGATAGATTCGATAGTATAGATTCGAAAACAGATAGAGTTAATGACCTTTACTGTTAACCTATTTATACCACCAACCCTCGAGTCTAAGCACAGATTCGAATCTACTGACAGATTCGAAGTCTTACTGCTTCGAGTCTGTCTTAGATTCGAAACCACCAATACTTAGAAAAATTTTCGAAAATTTTGAAATAAATTCAACTTTTCCAACTTTTTCTACGGTATTGTGTAACCAGATAAACTATGCCAACTCTTTTACCCTAAGCTCAAGATAGTTCACGCATTGTTTATTTTATCCAACTCTGAATGCACCCTCAGTAATTTTTGACTTTTTACCTAAGTAAAAATTAAACTAAACTAAAATGAAATAAAATAAACTAAGGTAAAAATAAAATAAAATAAAATAAAATAAAGTAAAATAAAATTTTGACCAAAAAATTAATCTAGACTTAAGAAAAATTTACAATCTAAGCTAAATACTTAACAACATATTTTTGATGAGTATAGTCTAAGAAAGGTTCAATCAGATAGCGATGTCTGATACTAACTTTCAGTACTTAAACTTTCACACTTAGGAATTTTTGATTCCTTTGATTGTTTGTTGTGACATACCTATTTAGCCAATTGTTGGTATTTTACCCTGTTAAACATTCTACATTTCGGAATATCCCTTGGCCTTTTTATTTATCAGGAAATTATCTTACGTGACTCAGACATAGACATACTTTTATGATCAAGGCACACAGACAAAGATTCTAACTTGTTGGTATTTGCAAACTTTCTTTAAAAGACAAACATCGGACACAGGTCTGTATTTTCATACAACAAACTGTCTTAGTTCGACTTAAGGTTTTCTTTTAAGGTTAGCAGATAGCGGTGACAGGTCTGTACTGACGTACAACAAAGCGACATGTCTGCTTACCCGAATCTAAACAGAGACAACAGGTCTGTACTTACGTACAATAGAGTTGCATGTTTTCGACTCTCAGTTACATATGATATTTCTATTCTTTCCATTTTTAGATGTATTTGATGTTGCTATACATCCCCAGAAAGCTTGCATACCTCATTTAGACTCAATGTTTGTATATCTTGTACATAAAAATTAAGACCGATTGGTCGTACATCTAAGTTAGTGACACGCTTGACTTTTTCTAGAATGTTTTATTAGCCTTGAGATTCCCTATATGTATTATGCCTACCAACACATCAAACTAAATAAAGTATAACACTTAGTATTTTGTTGCATTATGTGTGAAAGCGTAAATACTTAGAGTCTGTAACGACGGTGCTAAGTTTCGTCACTTTGAACCTATGTATCTAAGACCTAACTCCTTTTTTGTATTTTTGTAATTTTCTCTCTTTTTTCTTTTATTTATTTTTTTTCATAAGAAAAGCAGTAATAAGCTAACCTACTAACTTACTAAAGAAAGAAACTTACTAAAAATAGAAACTTTCCTAAATTAGCAGATTACTGAAAAGAAAGAAAAACGACTACTCTACAATAAAATAAAGTAAACTTACTACTACTAAGGTAAAATTACTCTGGGTTGCGCATTCCATTCAGTTGAATTAAATACTCAAACCGTGACTTATCAAACGCTTTGGTAAATAAATCTGCATTATTATCTTCTGTTGCCACCTTTACCAGTTTGATTAAGTTCTTTTCAGCACAATCACGAATAAAATGATGCCTTATGTCTATGTGCTTTGTTTTACTGTGTTTAACTGGATTATTAGTTATAGCAATTGTAGATTGATTGTCTATCCTAATAGGAGTTTGAGTGTAAGCCAAACCGTAATCCCGCAATTGTTGTTGTATCCACAGAACCTGTGAGCAGCAACTACCAGCAGCAACATACTCGGCCTCGCACGTTGAAATGGCTACCGATGTTTGTTTCTTGCATTGCCAGGATACCAATCTCCCTCCTAGGAACTGACAACCTCCAGTTGTAGATTTGCGCGTCAAGCTGCATCCTCCGTAGTCAGAATCCGTGAATGCTTCCAACTCTAGATCTCCCTCCGCGTGATACCAAAGTCCCAGCTTCGGTTTCGACTTGAGGTATCGTAGAATCCGCTTCACAGCTTTCATATGCATCTCCTTCGGATTCGCTTGAAACCTAGCACAAATACAAACAGCAAACATTATGTCAGGTCTTGAAGCGGTTAAATACATAAGTGACCCAATCATGGCCCGATATAAAGTCGGATCCACATCGGTATCACTTTCAGTACCCGGCCCGAGATTGTGATTCACTTGAATCGGCGTGCTGAAGTGGGCAGTCAACTTAGTTCCCTCCATCCCAAACCGTTCTAATATGTCATAGACATACTTGGTCTGATGGATAAACATGCCTTCCTTCTTCTGGTCAACTTGTAACCCCAAAAAGAAATTCAACTCCCCCATAGCACTCATCTCGAACTTAGACTTCATCACCTTTTCGAAATCTTTGCACATCTGTTCGTCTGATGATCCAAAAATGATATCATCGACGTACACTTGTACCAAGATAAAGTGTTCACCCCTCCTCTTCACAAATAGAGTACTATCTATCCTACCCCTTTCAAAACCGTTTTCTAAAAGATGGTTGGATAAAGTCTCATACCACGCCCTAGGTGCCTGATGTAATCCGTAAAGAGCCTTATCTAAGCGATATACTCTATCAGGATATTTAGGATCTGTAAATCTGGGCGGTTATTCTACATATACCAACTCCTTCACTTTCCCATACAGGAAAGCACTCGTAACGTCTAGTTGATATACCTTAAAGCCTTTGAAGGAGGCAAACGCTAGAAACAACCTAATGGCTTCTAGCCTTGCTACTGGTGCAAAAACTTCGTTGTGATCGATTCCCTCCTCTTGGTTGAAACCCTTTACAACTAATCTCGCCTTGTTGCGCGTGACTATACCCCGATCGTCTCTTTTGCACTTAAAAACCCATTTGGTTCCTATTGCAATCTCCCCTCGAGGTAACGGAACTAACTCCCACACTTCTAGTTTCCTAAACTGTGAAAGTTCTTCCTGCATCGCTTCAACCCAGGAGTTATCCTTAACTGCCATTTGCACATTCTTAGGCTCTACTTGCGATATGAAACATGAATCAAGACATGTGTGATATGCCTCGGAGTCGTTTATCATTGACAACAACACGGTGTTGTTATTTACACTACTCCGAGTCTTCACACCCTCGTTAGGATTTCCTATGATGCTTTCTATTGGATGGTTCTTGTTACTCCTAGAGGTCTCTATTTCATCAACCCTTAGATTATCTCCTAAGTTGGATCCTATTTCACCTAAAGGGGGAACAGACTCAGCTTCTACATTTTCCTCCTCACGGACGTTTTCCTCAGAGTTAGAACTTGAAGCTTGAGTCTGATTCTCAGTGGTAGGTGCCTCTTGATCAGCAACTTCTGGAGATCCATCTACAGTCGCAGTAGGCTCGGATGTAGATTCAAACGTGGTCCTTGGAAAGATTTGGCCATCGTCGTTCAGATGCAACGTCGCCATGTCCTTCTCGAGTGTACTTGCATTATCATCCAGAGGAATGTTAAATGACTCAAATAACTTATCATAGTCAAATATCCATTCCGGACCAGTTTGGGGTTCATGTGTATAACTTGTGACTTCAATGTTATACACAATCTCCACAGTACCAGTTGTTTTGTTAAACACCCGTTTGTTTGGTGAGTTTGGCACATAACCTAGGAAGTATCCTTCGTCAGCCTTTTCACCAAACTTCGGTTGATGTTTTGTTCTTAAAAGTGTGCATGGTACTCCAAACGGTTCGAATCCAGTTAAGTTAGGTGGCCGTTTATTCAAAATTTCATAGCATGTTTTGTTCAATGATTTGACTGTAAGGACTCGGTTTAAAATGTGGCACGCGGTATTCACTGCCTCCCCCCAAAACATGGTAGGAAGCTTTGAATCCGAAAGCATAGTCCTTGCAGCCTCAATCAAAGTTCTATTTTTACGTTCGGCCACCCCATTCTGTTGAGGTTCATATGGTGCACTGAATTGATGCACTATGCCCTTTGATAGGCAATATACACCAATTACAGTGTTTTTGAATTCAGTTCCATTATCACTACGAATACATTTAACCCTAGTTCCATATGAGTTCTCAACTTGGTCCAAGAACCCGATGAGCCTTGCAGCCGTCTCGTCCTTCGTACCTAAAAAGAAAAACCAAGAAAAACGTGAGTAATCGTCGGTGATAACTAAGCAGTACCAACTACCTCCAATACTCCTTTTGTTGATTGGGCCGAAAAGGTCCATGTGCAACAGATCGAATGTTGAGGCTATGGAATTCTGCTTCTTGGACTTGTGTGTCTTCTTGTGTTGTTTGCCCTTCATGCAAGGTAGACACTTATCCTCGAACTGAAAACTTTTCATGGCACACCCTGCACCAGTCCATGCTTCGTAATGTAATTCATCTTCCTCAGGTGCAGGTGAGGCATGCGTCTGCGCCACAGTACGGACTCCGTCTCTGAAGCTTTTGATAGTAAGCAGATCGGACCCATCGAAGTATCTGGCTTGTTCATATCGAGCATGTACAAGTCATTCTTCCTTGGCGCCCGCATCAATATCCAATCTTCAGGTATCTTGAATCCAGGCTTTAGCACTAATGCTTCAGTGTCAGTAAATAACACTGAGTTCTTCTTATCACAGATTTGAGAGACACTAATGAGATTATGAACCAGTTTATCAACGTGATAAACTTGATCCAAAGTAATCGTCCCATTAGTGACTTCTCCAGTTCCAGTGATATTTCCACCCTTGTTACCCGCGAATGATACAAATCCCCTATTACCCCCCTTGAAGTCTGTGAGAAGACTTGCCTGGAGCAGCCACTGTCGACGAACCACTTGTTGTTTGGACCGGTAGTTATCTCCTGCACATGACTTATACTTTATCGCGCTCATTGGGTGTCGATATCTCGGATTAAGCCCTCCACGAAATCTATTCATCTTTCTCTCTTCTGTAGCTACCTGATACGAGGAATAACCGCATAGTCGTGAGAATTCATGTTCGTATTCGTCAACTGTCTTGGTTCCCTAGGTCAGCTGCATTAATTGGACTTCCATTTTGTCTCGCTGATCGACTGGACAGTACTTTGCATTGAACATATCCAAGAATTGTTCCCACTCGAGAGTTTGGATGACTTCTTCTCCGTATATGCTTCTCTGAGTCTTCCACCATGCACGGGCAGCTCCAACAAACAACGCAGACGCATAACTCACTTTCTTCGATTCTAAACAGTCAGAAATCCTGAAGATTTCTTTGGTATGGCTGATCCAATCCATCGCCTGAATTGGATTTACTGTACCCTCAAAGTTCAGGGCACCGCTCGCTTTAAAATCCTTAAACTTGCAGCCTTTTGGCTGAGCAATTTGAGTTTCGGGATTTGAGTTATCAGAATCAGATTCATTAGTCTGGACTTGCTTTTCTTTTCTTTTATTCTTTTTATCTTCACGTCTTTTAGCTTCGGCCTCATCTCTGGCCTGAAACTGTTCTTGCATTGTCTTATTTTGTTGTTCAGAATGTTGGGCTAAAAGTTGTTGCATCATTTCAAACATCTGTTGTGGGGTCATGTTGCTGGGAATGTCACCTGATCCTGATCCTGACATCTTAACTGAAAATTAAAATCATTCAACTATCAGTTTATAGACTTAGATCTATGTACCCTTTTTCCCATCCTAATAGTCTGTACATCCTATCTCAGTTCAAATCACCTAAATGATTGATACATATGTATTGCTTCAGTTTGAGACCAAGTATACTCTCGTAATACTTGATTCACTCAAACTAGTGCTCTGATGCCATCCTGTGAAGACCACCCCTTCCGGGTTAGTCCTCAGAGTCTAGGTCCCAATTCATGTAATACGATATCAATCATACTAAGATAGGGTAATTAAATTGCGGAATAATAAAATTACATGTACATTACAGTTTAGGATTTAATGTTACATATTTCAAATAAAGTTATAAAAGGGTAACATCTAATCTAATCATAACATCATACATCACATCAAGTCTACCCAGAACCACCACATTTGCTATCTTCCAATCAGTACCAGAAAGTTTGTTGAGTAGTGGTCAAGGAAAGCTTCAAAACTTGGATCTTGAATGACCTAAGTACTAGGTCCTGCAGGTGACGTTCCTTTACTTTTACCTGTAAAATTATAATGCAGCAACTGTAAGCAATGCTTAGTGAGTTTATAGATTTTCAATATCAACATGCGTGTCAAGCGGATCATAAGTCTTAGCGTGATATGTCTTGGCTGCCGCTACAGCCCTCATGATTGAGATATAGAATCATAGAATTGGATGATGTTCAGGCCACAATCACGCTTTAATCGTGGGGATCAGCCACATACTGGGCTAGCTACCAGTAAGTCAATATGGCGGAACATCGGAAGTCATTACCAAGTTCATAAGAACCGGTGAAAAAGCCAGGTCTAGAACAATAGACCATCAAGGCTAGTCAAGCTGAATAAATCTATCAAGTGTCTGATCAAATAATGAAAGCTTAAGTCGCAGAAGTTATGATAGCAATGAATCATAAGCAATATCTGAAGAAGTCTTAAATGCAGTATGAAATGATAATCAAATAGCTATCATGATCCACTGGGCAACACCCAACCATGGTGTGCACAGGTATCAATTCAGCTGATAAATGAATGTCAATAAATCTACATCAACAATATATCTCAATCGGAATTTATGCATGTTCAATCTTAATATCTATAACTCACAGATCTGGTCTTTGTCAAACAGATATAAAATCTGCCACCTGAGTTATCTCAGGATTTTATCTTTGTCAATCTGTTCTCTGTCAAATCATGTCTTTGACCCGCTTTTAAATCTTTAAATCTTTGTAAGTATGTTCAGAATTTCACTGAACCTATCCAACATTTTATCATTTTGCAAGAACGTTGGTCTTAAACTTTAATTGATCTGATTCTTGATAACTCATAAACTTTTATGTCCTTTTTCATGGACATGTGTGACTTTTGTTATATTTATATCATAATTTTGTTTTGACATTTATTTTTATAAAATAATCACTATTTATGTATATAATATATATATATATATATATATATATATATATATATATATATATATATATATATATATATATATATATATATATAATATTAAATGATAGCACACAACATAAAGTATTTGGTACCTATATACTATATATATATATATATATATATTTATATATATATATATATATTATGTATATAATATATATATATATATATATATATTAAACATACATACATGCACTCACATCTCTTGTGTGTATATATATACATATGAATGAGTGTGTGTGTTGTTGTTGTTTCTATCACTCATTGTTCAAACCCACATGCACACATCAGAGATATATATATATACATGCCAATGTTTCTGGTTTCTACTGCACACCACACATACTGCACATATATATTCTATTTCATGCGAATACTTAAATCTGAAGTTGTGACTGTTGGTGTTTCGGTAAATTAGGATTACCGAAACCTTGGATTCCTTGTGGGTTTCGGTACCTTAAATGTTTCGGGAACTTGTTGTGAGTTTCGGTACATTACCGAGACCTTAAGGGTTTCTGTATAGGTTTCAGTATTTCAAAAAGTCTCAGTATATTAATAAAGGTCTCGGTAGATTTCATAGTTTCGGTATGTATACCGAAACCTTTTAAGGTTTCGGTATCTTCCTCAAGGTTTCGGTACATTCATAAAGTATGGTTTCTATAGTTTGTATAGTCTCATATTCTTAGTTTCAGTGTTCAAGAGTTTCGGTATTACTTGGGTAGTTTCGGTACCTATTACCGAAACCTCAAGGTTTCGGTACCCCTTTGTGGGTCTCGGTAACCATGCATAACATACTCAAACACACACATATTTATTTCGGTAGTGTGGTAGTACCGAAACCTTAAGGTTTCGGTACCCACAATTTGGGTTTCGGTAACATGAAAACACACACAGATCATTTTTGTCAAGAACACAGATTTTCACCAAAATTCCGATTTCTAAATAATTTGAAGGATCTAACCCAAAATATTTGTTTCTATCACATTTAATTACTTCATTACATGATTATTTATCAATTACATACACATGCAATACATATTTATGTTAGATCATGAATCGTCAATTCGGTTTCTCATGAAACCGAACCAAACCCCATAAGATTTCAAAATATAAATGAATTTTACCTTGAATTGTTGCTAATTGATGATGTTTGATGATTTGTTGTAACTTCTTTGTCTTAAATCTTCAATTAAATGATCAAATCTTGAATTTCTTGGCAAATTGTGAGGTTAGCCGTGAGTTTTAGAGAGAGATTAGAGAGAGAAATGAGTTGGTGTTAAATAACAATTTAAAGTCATTAATTTAGTTTTATATGTTTCATTTGTTCATTTAAAATTTTAACCCACTTTTATTTTTGTATTTTACATCTCTTTTATTTTAATCATGAAAATTACTTAATAATTTTCATTCTTAATTAATATTTGCAATCATAAATAATATAACAAAATTATATTATCATCTCAAAATCAAGCGTTACATGATTGATAAAAAGATAGGTTGTTACAGAATGGGCTCCACCACGCACAAACTTCGTCCCCGAAGTTAGCTATGTTCGAACAGACTTGGATATGTAGTTTTCATAACATCTCTCGATTCCCAAGACTGATGCGAACCTTTGTGGTGTTTCCACTGGACGAGCACCATCTGTATATCTTTATTTCGAAGCTTTTTGGTCTTCGAGTCCAGAATACGTTCTGGCTCTTCAACCACGCGAAGCTTCTCATCAATCTGCAAGTTAACGTGTGGTATTTGAACTTCTCTTTCGTCTGCTAAGCTCTTTCTCAAGTGACTAACATGGAATACAGGATGTATTCCGGATAAGTCCGCTGGGAGTTCAAGTCGATAAGATTGATTTCCTATCTTTTCGACAATCTTGAACGGACCGATGAATCTCGAAGCTAGCTTGTTTCTTTTAATAAACCGCACCACATTCTTCATTGGAGATACTTTCAGCATCACCCAATCGTTAACCGCAAAGTTGATAGATCTGTGCCGATTATCATAGTATGACTTCTGCCTGCTTTGAGCTTCAAGTATATTCCTTCTAACAAGTTGAATCTTCTCGTGTGTCAACTGTAGAAGGGCAGGACCCGCTATAGGCGATTCACCTGTTTCGCGCCAACAGGTGGGAGTTCTGCATTTTCGACCGTACAAAGCTTCAAAAGGAGCCATCTTGATCGTTGAATGATAACTGTTATTGTATGAGAACTCGACCAAAGGCAAATGGTCATCCCAGTTACCACCTAGATCAAGAACGCAGGCACGAAGCATATCTTCGAGAGTTAGGATAGTACGCTCACTCTGACCATCTGCACTTGGATGATAAGCTGTACTCATAGAAATCCGAGTACCCATCCCTTCTTGCAGTGCTTGCCAGAATCTCGAAGTAAAACGACTATCACGATCAGAGACGATCGATTTCGG
Organism: Centrapalus pauciflorus; assembly: GCA_020465985.1. Taxonomy (NCBI): domain Eukaryota; kingdom Viridiplantae; phylum Streptophyta; class Magnoliopsida; order Asterales; family Asteraceae; genus Centrapalus; species Centrapalus pauciflorus. The sequence goes on along the minus strand of JAANYP010001393.1, from coordinate 213,246 downwards.
CACACCATGACGAGAGATGATCTCGGTAATGTACATCTGTGCCAGTTTATCGAGGGAATATGTCTCTTTCATCGGTATGAAGTGAGCTGACTTCGTTAATCGATCTACGACTACCCAGATAGAGTCGTGCTGTCTCTTAGTCTTAGGCAACTTCGTGATGAAATCCATAGTTATATGCTCCCACTTCCATTCAGGAACTGGTAGTGGTTGCATATCTCCAAAGGGTTTCTGGTGTTCTGCATTAACCATCTGACATACTCTGCAGCTTTCAACACGTTTACCGATATCTTTCTTCATTCCCGGCCACCAATAGTCAGCTTTCAAATCGAAGTACATCTTTGAGCTGCCAGGATGAACAGATAACTTGGACTGATGAGCATCAGATAGAAGAGTGCTGCGAATAGAACCATATTTAGGAACCCAGATTCGGTTTCCCTGGAGACAATGAAGTCCCAAATGGTTCAATGTTAAAAATTGTAACTGCCCTTTAAGATTTTCAGAACTGATATTCTCTTCTTTCAGTCCTTCAGCTTGAGCAACTCTGATGTCTTCAATAAGATCAGAAGAGAATAATACAGGAGTCAGGGCATAACAGCACTTTTCTGGATAGACCTTCCTACTCAAAGCATCCGCGACAACATTAGCTTTGTCGGGATGATATAGGATCTCGCAATCATAGTCCTTAATAAGTTCCAAGGACCGACGCTGTTTCATATTTAGATCCTTTTGAGTGAAAAGATGTTTGAGACTTTTGTGATCGGTGTAAAGCTGACACCGAGTCCCATAAAGATAGTGACGCCAGATCTTTAGTGCAAAGGTAACGGCAGCCAACTCAATATCATGAGTCGGTGCACTTTTCTCGTAGTCTTTTAATTGCCTTGAAGCGTAGGCAATTACTTTTCCCCTTTGCATAAGAACACATCCTAAGCCAGTACCAGATGCATCACTATAGACAACGAAATCATCATTACCTTCTGGGAAAGCTAGGATCGGCGCTTGAATAAGCTTCTGTTTCAGAATGTCAAATGCCTCTTGCTGTTTATCAGACCAAACGAAAGGAGTATTCTTTCGTGTTAGCATCGTTAGAGGTACAGCAATCTTCGAGAAGTCCTTTATGAATCGCCGGTGGTAACCAGCCAATCCGAGGAAACTTCTTATTTCAGAGGCATTGCGAGGCGTTTGCCATTTCTGAACGGCCTCGACTTTAGAAGGATCAACGGAAATCCCTTCGCCAGAAACAACATGGCCAAGGAACTGAATCTATAAGAATCAAAGTAGAAATTCTAGTTCTGATGTAAATCAAAGAATACTTAGGAAATGGCTCAAGACATATATAATAGAAATTATACCTGTCTAAGCCAAAACTCGCACTTAGAGAATTTTGCGTAGAGTCTTTCTTTTCTTAATAACTCTAGCAATTGCCGCAGATGAATAGAATGATCAGCCTCCGTTTTGGAGTAAATCAGAATATCGTCTATGAATACGATAACTGATTTATCCAACATCGGTCTGCACACGCGATTCATGAGATCCATGAACGCCGCTGGTGCATTTGTCAAGCCAAACGGCATCACGAGAAATTCGTAATGACCGTATCTTGTTCGGAAGGCTGTCTTTGGAACATCCTCATCTTTAACTTTCAACAGATGATATCTAGAACGAAGATCTATTTTCGAGAAGTAGCTGGCTCCTTGTAGCTGATCAAACAGATCATCGATTCTGGGCAGAGGATACTTGTTCTTTATAGTAACCTTGTTCAACTCGCGGTAATCAATGCACATACGAAAAGTTTCATCTTTCTTCTTAACGAATAAGACAGGTGCACCCCACGGAGATGAACTCGGTCGGATAAACCCCTTTTCCAACAGCTCTTGCAATTGCTTTGACATTTCCTGCATTTCTGCAGGTGCAAGTCTGTAAGGAGCTTTTGCAATAGGAGCCGCACCAGGAACCAAGTCAATACTGAACTCGACTTGACGTTCCGGTGGCACTCCGGAAATATCGTCAGGGAATACGTCTGGGAACTCACAGACGATTGGGATATCAGATAAAGATTTCTTTTGGGCTTCAGAGGTAGATTCAGATGAGACATAGCATACGTAAGATTCGTGACCTTTAGATAAGTACTTATGCGCTTTTTCAACAGAAATGAAGCAGTGAGCACCTTTTCGCTTTTCGCCTTTGATTTCCAATACTCGACCGTCTGAAAACTTGATTCTGATGATCCGGCGGTTGCATACAATCGTAGCTTCGTTAATCATTAACCAATCCATGCCGATGATGACATCAAATTCTTTCAACGGTATCGGGATGAGATCAAGATTGAATACGATGTTATCAACGAGTAAAGTGCAGTTACGGTAAACGGAATCAGCCATAACATAGTTGTTACTGGCTGTCTCAATATCAATTACAACTAGAAGCTTCGATGGAGTTTTATATAGTCTTTGTGCAAAAGAAGTTGATATTAAGGAGCGACTAGCACCGGAATCGAATAATACACGGGCAGGGATTGAGTTAAGCATGAACGTACCGGTAACCACGTCAGGTGTTTCTTTTGCTTCTTCCGCTGTTATCTGAAATGCGCGGGTTCTTGCTGTTGGTGTTGCAGCTGAACTTTTCATTGTAGACCCTCCAGCTGACGACTGTGACTGACCTCGTTGCCCGCTGCGACACTGATACATGAAGTGTCCGCGATTCCCACACTTTGCACATCCTCGTCTCTGCTGTGGGCATTCTTCACTGCTGTGCCCGATTCGGTTACACGCGAAACAAGTAACATCATCTGGGTTACACAGCCCCATGTGTGATTTTCTGCATCTCTTGCAGAATCGTGGCTCGTTTGTCAGTGAGTAGGCTTACGCTTTCGGCTGTGAACTATACTGCTGAGATTGCTGGGACTGAGACTTATTTGGCTTAAAGAATCTGCCAAATCGCTGTTTCTTCGGAGGAGACGAATTCGTCGGGTTAGTTGTTGGGGCGTAAAGTTGATCACCATACTCTAAGTACCCTCGCTCGATCTGTCTAGCTGCTTCAACCATCTCCAGATAAGACTTATACTTTATCGCGCTCATTGGGTGTCGATATCTCGGATTAAGCCCTCCACGAAATCTATTCATCTTTCTCTCTTCTGTAGCTACCTGATACGAGGAATAACCGCATAGTCGTGAGAATTCATGTTCGTATTCGTCAACTGTCTTGGTTCCCTAGGTCAGCTGCATTAATTGGACTTCCATTTTGTCTCGCTGATCGACTGGACAGTACTTTGCATTGAACATATCCAAGAATTGTTCCCACTCGAGAGTTTGGATGACTTCTTCTCCGTATATGCTTCTCTGAGTCTTCCACCATGCACGGGCAGCTCCAACAAACAACGCAGACGCATAACTCACTTTCTTCGATTCTAAACAGTCAGAAATCCTGAAGATTTCTTTGGTATGGCTGATCCAATCCATCGCCTGAATTGGATTTACTGTACCCTCAAAGTTCAGGGCACCGCTCGCTTTAAAATCCTTAAACTTGCAGCCTTTTGGCTGAGCAATTTGAGTTTCGGGATTTGAGTTATCAGAATCAGATTCATTAGTCTGGACTTGCTTTTCTTTTCTTTTATTCTTTTTATCTTCACGTCTTTTAGCTTCGGCCTCATCTCTGGCCTGAAACTGTTCTTGCATTGTCTTATTTTGTTGTTCAGAATGTTGGGCTAAAAGTTGTTGCATCATTTCAAACATCTGTTGTGGGGTCATGTTGCTGGGAATGTCACCTGATCCTGATCCTGACATCTTAACTGAAAATTAAAATCATTCAACTATCAGTTTATAGACTTAGATCTATGTACCCTTTTTCCCATCCTAATAGTCTGTACATCCTATCTCAGTTCAAATCACCTAAATGATTGATACATATGTATTGCTTCAGTTTGAGACCAAGTATACTCTCGTAATACTTGATTCACTCAAACTAGTGCTCTGATACCATCCTGTGAAGACCACCCCTTCCGGGTTAGTCCTCAGAGTCTAGGTCCCAATTCATGCAATACGATATCAATCATACTAAGACAGGGTAATTAAATTGCGGAACAATAAAATTACATGTACATTACAGTTTAGGATTTAATGTTACATATTTCAAAATAAAGTTATAAAAGGGTAACATCTAATCTAATCATAACATCATACATCACATCAAGTCTACCCAGAACCACCACATTTGCTGTCTTCCAATCAGTACCAGAAAGTTTGTTGAGTAGTGGTCAAGGAAAGCTTCAAAACTTGGATCTTGAATGACCTAAGTACTAGGTCCTGCAGGTGACTTTCCTTTACGTTTACCTGTAAAATTATAATGCAGCAACTGTAAGCAATGCTTAGTGAGTTTATAGATTTTCAATATCAACATGCGTGTCAAGCGGATCATAAGTCTTAGCGTGATATGTCTTGGCTGCCGCTACAGCCCTCATGATTGAGATATAGAATCATAGAATTGGATGATGTTCAGGCCACACTGACGCTTTAATCGTGGGGATCAGCCACATACTCGGCTAGCTACCAGTAAGTCAATATGGCGGAACATCGGAAGTCATTACCAAGTTCATAAGAACCGGTGAAAAAGCCAGGTCTAGAACAATAGACCATCAAGGCTAGTCAAGCTGAATAAATCTATCAAGTGTCTGATCAAATAATGAAAGCTTAAGTCGCAGAAGTTATGATAGCAATGAATCATGAGCAATATCTGAAGAAGTCTTAAATTCAGTATGAAATGATAATCAAATAGCTATCATGATCCACTGGGCAACACCCAACCATGGTGTGCACATGTATCAATTCAACTAATAAATGAATGTCAATAAATCTACATCAACAATATATCTCAATTGGAATTTATGCATGTTCAATCTGAATATCTATAACTCACAGATCTGGTCTTTGTCAAACAGATATAAAATCTGCCACCTGAGTTATCTCAGGATTTTATCTTTGTCAATCTGTTCTCTGTCAAATCATGTCTTTGACCCGCTTTTAAATCTTTAAATCTTTGTAAGTATGTTCAGAATTTCACTGAACCTGTCCAACATTTTATCATTTTGACATTTATTTTTATAAAATAATCACTATTTATGTATATAATATATATATATATATATATATATATATATATATATATATATATATATATATATATATATATATATATATATATATATATATATATATATATATATATATATACACATAAATATTTGGTACCTATATATATATATATATTAAACATACATACATGCACTCACATCTCTTGTGTGTATATATATACATATGAATGAGTGTGTGTGTTGTTGTTGTTTCTATCACTCATTGTTCAAACCCACATGCACACATCAGAGATATATATATATATACATGCCAATGTTTCTGGTTTCTACTGCACACCACACATACTGCACATATATATTCTATTTCATGCGAATACTTAAATCTGAAGTTGTGACTGTTGGTGTTTCGGTAAATTAGGATTACCGAAACCTTGGATTCCTTGTGGGTTTCGGTACCTTAAATGTTTCGGGAACTTGTTGTGAGTTTCGGTACGTTACCGAGACCTTAAGGGATTCCGTATAGATTTCAGTATTTCAAAAAGTCTCAGTATATTAATAAAGGTCTCGGTAGATTTCATAGTTTCGGTATGTATACCGAAACCTTTTAAGGTTTCGGTATCTTCCTCAAGGTTTCGGTACATTCATAAAGTATGGTTTCTATAATTTGTATAGTCTCATATTCTTAGTTTCAGTGTTCAAGAGTTTCGGTATTACTTGGGTAGTTTCGGTACCTATAACCGAAACCTCAAGGTTTCGGTACCCCTTTGTGGGTCTCGGTAACCATGCATAACACACTCAAACACACACATATTTATTTCGGTAGTGTGGTAGTACCGAAACCTTTGGGTTTCGGTAACATGAAAACACACACAGATCATTTTTGTCAAGAACACAGATTTTCACCAAAATTCCGATTTCTCAATAATTTGAAGGATCTAACCCAAAATCTTTGTTTCTATCACATTTAATTACTTCATTACATGATTATTTATCAATTATATACACATGCAATACATATTTATGTTAGATCATGAATCGTCAATTCGGTTTCTCATGAAACCGAACCAAACCCCATAAGATTTCAAAATATATATGAATTTTACCTTGAATTGTTGCTAATTGATGATGTTTGATGATTTGTTGTAACTTCTTTGTCTTAAATCTTCAATTAAATGATCAAATCTTGAATTTCTTGGCAAATTGTGAGGTTAGCCGTGAGTTTTAGAGAGAGATTAGAGAGAGAAATGAGTTGGTGTTAAATGACAATTTAAAGTCATTAATTTAGTTTTATATGTTTCATTTGTTCATTTAAAATTTTAACCCACTTTTATTTTTGTATTTTACATCTCTTTTATTTTAATCATGAAAATTACTTAATAATTTTCATTCTTAATTAATATTTGCAATCATAAATAATATAACAAAATTATATTATCATCTCAAAATCAAGCGTTACATGATTGATAAAAAGATAGGTTGTTACATATACATTATCCAGTCTGATATGTTGGTAGGCATAATACATATAGGAAGTCTCAAGGCTAATAAAATATTCAAGAAAAAGTCAAACGTGTCACTAACTTAGATGTATGACCAATTGGTCTTAATTTTTATGTTAGAGACATACAGACATTGATTCTAAATGAGGTATGCAAACTTTCTAGGGATGTATAGCAACATCAGATACATCTTAAAGAAATGGAAAGAATAGAAAAATCATACTAAGTTAAGAGTCAAAACAAGTAACTCTGTTGTACGTAAGTACAGACCTGTTGCCTCTGGTTTGACTCGAGATAGCAAGATAAGTCGCTTTGTTGTACTTCGGTACAAACCTGTCATCGCTGTCTTGCTAGCTTTAAAAATAAACCTTAAGACAAACTAAGACACTTTGTTGTATGTAAATACAGACCTGTGTCAGATGTTTGCCTTTTAAAGAAAGTTTGCAAATACCAATAAGTTAAAATCATTGTGTGTATGCCTTGATCATAAAATTATGTCTATGTATGAGTCACGTAAGGTAATTTCTTGATAAATAAAAAGGCCAAGGGATATTCCGAAGTGTAACATGTTTAAAGGGAAAATAATACCAACAATCGGCTAGAAATGTATGTCACGACAAACAATCAAAGGAATTAAAATTCCTAAGTGTGAAAGTTTGAATACTGAAAGTGCGTATTTGACACTGCTATCTGATTGAACCTTTCTTTGACTATACTCGTCAAAAATATTCTGTTAAGTGTTAAGTATAGGTTGTACTTTGTTTAAAAAAAATAATGTAGATTAGTCTAAGTTTAAAGTTTTGGTTCAAAATTTTTAATTTTATTTTATTTTATTTTTATTTTTATTTTTTATTTTTACTTCATTTTTATTTTTATTTTTATTTTTTTATTTTAATTTTAATTAGGAAAAAGGTCAAAATTACTGAGGATGCATTCTTAGTTGAATAAAATAAACACTGCATGAAAATCTTGTGCTTAGGGTAAATGATTTGGCATAATTTATTCCGTTACACGAAAAAGTTGAAAAAGTTGAATTTAATTCAAAGAGTTTCAAAATTTTCAAGTTAAATCGAGTTTAAGTCAAAATCGAATATACATTCGAATTTGGCAGGGACTTCGATTTTGGCAGTAAACTCGAAAGAGGTAACAAACTCGAAGGTGGTTAGTATAAATAGGTCAACAGTGACAAGTCATTAATCACCTACCTTCGAATTTGAGTCTTCGAGTTTATTCAAGAGAGATTTCGAGTTTAAGCTTCGACTTTGTCGTTCTGAGTTTTACACTATTAATCGAGTTTTTGTCCGTTTGTGTTCGAGACTACTAACAAATCTACGTATAATCAACATTATTATACAAGATTTAAGATGTTTTAGATTCAAATTGAGCCAAAATCAACCGATTTTGAGGTTTTAATGGTGTGAAGTTTGTATTTCAAAATAACAAAGTTTGAACCGGTGAAACATCAAATTGGTTACAAATATCTTTGATTAGAACCTATTAGGACTAATGGATGTAATTTTCTAAATCTAAAATGGTTAAAATCTTGGATTTTTGTTGTTACACAAACCGACATCTTCGAATTGGATCATGGATTCGAGTTTGATCGTGGCTTCGAGTTTGTCACTAAACTCGAAGAAGCCATTAAATTCGAAATGAGGGTAGTTTCGAATTTATTATTCGACTTTACCATTAAATTCGAATTATTTGCTTAAAATTTATATCAAACTTGTAGAAATTCATATGTGTTGGATTTTGTACTTACACAAGTTCAAAATAAAACAAATCTGAATTTAAGCAAGTTTATGTTTATTGATTATTCTAATATTTTATCCTTTATTATGCAGATATGGCAGATAGAGTTTTTATTCAAAAGCATAATATGGTCATTTCTCCGGACCGTGAGCTGCCTAAGGCTCAAGCATACCGCCAAATGGTGGATTTTTTGGTCGGTTCGAGGATTTCTTATGCCCTGTCGCATAACATACAGATAGTGATCCCATATGTTCGGGAATTTTGGGAACATCTACAAGTCGATTGTACTGTTATTCCAACAGTACTAAGGACAAGGATTGCTGGACACCCTCTCGTGTTTTCAGCTGATGTATTGCGTCGAGTATTACAGTTGGGCTCTTCAGAGCAAGAAGATGGACCGATTGACTTTCCGTTAGCGGTAAGGCAAGCTGCATTCATCAGGATGGGTTATTGCCTGGATGTGGCTAAGTCCTCGTATATGAAGAGTGGGCTGATCGGGCAGTGGAGATATCTTGCACACATCTTCATGGTGTGCTTTGCTCCTAAGAAAGCAGGATTTGATTATATCGTCTCGAAGATTCAGTCGGGGATGATCCCGCTGGTCTACAATCAGAGATTCAGCTATTCAGAAATGTTCTTTGCAGAGTTTGTTCAACAGATAACAGCTCCGGCACAAGAAAGATTTTTGTTATATCCACGATTTGTAATGATGTTGATACGGCATTTTCTCCCAAATCTGCCACAGTTACCTGAAATTCAAAGTGTTGCGGTGATTGACAAAAGAATCTTTGCAGATTGTCAATCGCATAGAGGGGCATTAGCTAGGCCAGTGGAGGCGCCACTTTTTAGTGCAGTGGTTAATCCGGATTTCCGAGTCCCTGATGGTGCCAATTGGGCTGGGGATGTTTAAATTCCACAGCAGCAGGAACAACAACAACAACAACAGCCCAGGCCTCAGCAACAAAGGAGGAGGCAAAGGCAATCAGCCAAACAGACTCAGGCCATTGGGCCTTCAACAAGCCGAGTGCAGGAGCCGGAGGAAGCTGGTCCTTCAACTGTACCGCCCGTATCTGATCCACGGGTGGAAACCTTGGAAGAAATTTGGGCATCTGGGCCGCATGCCAATGGGGAAATTAATACTGAGCTCATTGGAAATATTTTGGAACCTCCAGAAGGGGAAGATGATGTTTTTAGGCAGATAGAAGATTATGTGCATGTTGAACAAGAGATTGAGTCGGAAGAAATGGAAGAGATTGAGATAGAAGACGTAGCTGCAGAATCACCAGCAACAGAGATAGAGGAACCGGCTGTTCGTATAGGCAGATATGGATCCAGAATCTTAGTTATTGATGAAGCAGCCAGACAGAGAAGAGCATCGAGGGAGTTGTGACACCCTTGCCACAACAACCACCAATTACAATACACCCAGGATTAATCACCAACATACAATAACATAATGATCTGATAACCTAAATTAAGTGCGGAAGCATTAAAAACATAAATAAAGTAGTGCAAAAAGTGTTAAACACCCTACGGTGCTATAAGGTACCAAGTCTAAGTCTACACACCCATACATTTATTACAATCATCCAGAATATATTACAACATTGTCCAAATCACAATTACCGATCAAATAGTGTCGAGTCTCCCAAATCTTCCAAACGACCTAACTAGAAGGTCCAGCAGTAGACTTCCCTTTTCCTGTAAAATAAAAATCAACAACTGGGGAATAAGCGGATGCTTAGTGAATACAGAGATTATGCATTTTATAAATTTTTATGAAGCCCAAGGATAACACAGATGACCAACATCGGATATCCTCTTCGTACACAAAGTACGGACCAGAGCCGCAGCCCCTTCGAGCTCAAAGCTCGGCATTTAAACATACCATCTGAGACAAACGTACGATCGGGGATGACATACTGCCTACCGGGCCTAGGAGGGATCAGCTCCAGGTCATATAGCACAGTAACATCAGAGTAATCGATGCGACCCACCGGTCCATCACTAGATGCACAACAACCGAAAGGACATGCAACAAGTAAGAATGTGCATCTAAATCTACGCAAGTTAGTAGAATTCCAAACAATCAATGAAACAACAAGTCTCAGCAGGCAAAGCTTACATAAAACAAATATAAACATGCGAAATCTACTGTACTCACAGTGGGTGCGTAATTATCTTTTAACCGATATTATTTCTCTTCGGGCTTTCAACCGGATCCACCAAGTACCCCACTGTGGGTTAAACAACACCACAAGGGACCTGTTATATCAATTACAACAATTCCTCATATCATTAACCGTTTAAATCCATAAAATCAAGTTTCGTAAGTTTGGCGATATTTTCCCCATTTTGGGTACATATCTAAATTCGCACTATAACTAAAGTTTGAACCCATTTCATGTTCATACATTGTCCTTTGAATAACTCTTGCCATTCTATGTGTTGTTTATAAGTTTCATTCAAAATATACAAGTTTAGAGAGTATATTTCTCAATTTTAGGCATTAAACTCGAATTTAATGGGTTAGATTCGAAACCATGCATCAGATTCGAATTCCCTCTTAGAATCTGATGGTACACATTCGAATCTAGGCATAGATTCGAACCCCCCTTAGAATCTGATGGTACACATTCGAATCTAGGCATAGATTCGAACCACCCCTTAGAATCTGATGGTACACATTCGAATCTAGGCACAGATTCGAACCCCCCCCCCTTAGAATCTGATGGTACACATTAGAATCTAGGCATAGATTCGAACCACCCCTTAGAATCTGATGGTACACATTAGAATCTAGGCATAGATTCGAACCACCCCTTAGAATCTGATGGTACACATTCGAATCTAGTACCAAACTCGAGTTTGTTCTTGTATTTCGACTCTGTTCTTGACATATTCGAGTCTGTTCATCATTTCAACTTAAATCCTTCATTTCTAAGGCTAAAATCACTAATATATCATGTATAATACCTAGTTTCGATTCTACTATGCATATATTATCATACTCCAGCAACATTTCAAGCAAAACAAGCTCAAATTCGCACAAAACAACAGATTCGAATTCTAGTTAACTTCAAAACCGAAACTATAAACTTAAAAGATTCGATTCTTACCTCAATTCGTATGAAATCAGAAATCTGTTTGTAGATTGTTGTTGTATTTCTCGATACCTTTCCGTTGACGTATAATTCTCAAAAATCTGACGGTCGGTTTGTGAGATAACTTAGAGAGATGTAGAGAGAACTTCTAGAGAGATAAAGTAGTGAGATAGTGTAAAATAGAAAAATGAAGCCTATTGCCCTTTATATACAACTTTCGTCATTTTTGCACATTTCACCACTCGAACTAACCGGTTCCATAAAATACTGATTTAATCTTAGAATTATCATAAATAACTTTTTAATTCCTTAATATTCCATAACAATGATTCTGAGTTCAATTTTCTTAAAAATAGCAACAAACTTCTAAATAACCCAAATACATAATAATTGCTTAATTTTAACTTAAACATATATTTTCCACTTAATTAACCAAAATACAGTAAAATAAATCCGAGGATGTTACAGCATGGGCTCCACCACGCTCAACTTCGTCCTCGAAGTTACTCGGATTCAAACAGTTGTGAATATTTTCTTAACATTTCCGCCTTTGTCTCCCACGTATGGTCTACTCCTTTGTGATGCTTCCAACGTATCAATACTATTTTAATCTCTTTGTTCCTTATTCTTCATTACCACAGTATTCATAATATATTCCGACTTTTCAACATATACTAACCCTTTATGATTTCTAATTCATTATAATCAGCCTAATCTTCATTACCAGTTGTGAAGATTTAATAAAGATTTCTTCATGAAATACCAAGTGCTATTTCGACATTTCCTTAAATAATTCTAAATGAGATAACAGATTCCTAACTTTTCTGTTATTCTCAATGAACCAACTCACCTCAGTGCAAATTTTATCCCTTTTTCAAAACAAGTAGTACACCTCATCGGTGATACTAATAAATATACTACATCGTTTCCCTCAAAACTGATTGGTTTAGGTGTCTCATCATATATTCCGATGTGGAAATAGTCCATTCATTCTGATCTTCTATCAGTTGTCAGTAAGCTGTACTCATAGCTATATGTGTGTTTAATCCCACTTATAACACAAACCAAGAGTTGAAAATGAAACAACTCTTCTATTCTGACATAATCGAGTCTAGAATACTAAAACAATATTAATAACCTTTCCCACGTACATCTTGTGCAAAATCTTTCCAATAATAAACTTCTTGAGTCTGTATATAAAATATACTGAATAATCAAGTTGTCTACAATCTACCAATCGTAGAAAACTTCTCAAAGCTGTAATTACTGCGAGACAGATTCCAAATTCTCAATCATTCCTCTTTTAACAGAATCCTCCGAGATCCAATTCCAGAAATCACATACCACAAATTATAATCTATTGTAATCAAAATTCACGTTTTGACATATTCAACTTAAAACTTATACCCGAATGTCATCGATAATTACAATTACCGATTCCCCCATCATTGATATACAAATCTCTATTCATGATGTCCATAAAACGGTTGGGGTGTTACTTAATCAAAATATCGTGACCAGAGACTCGTAGTGCTCATAAATATTCCTGAAAGCCAATTTCAGTACATTCCCTTTTCGGACCTCAACTAATCATATCCCATTCGTAGATTAATCTTAGAAAAATAATTAGCTCTCATGCAGCTAATTGAATAATCATCATTTCTCGGCAGCGGATATTTATTTATTATAGTCAATTTGTTCAAACCACTTTAATCTATGCACATTCAGTAGATACAAAACAGTACGAATAACAAACTTTTGGAGAAGCTCCAGGAATCAAGTCAATACCAACTTTTCACTTGTCTTTCAGGTGCCATACCAGACAAGTGTTCCATACACATTTATGGAAACATTTGGGACAACAGGCGCATCGGCCACAGTTCTCTCTTCCATCTTGGTATCAATAGCATATACCATACAAGACTCACGACCCTAAGCAATCAGCTTTCGGGACCTAACAATCATCATTAGATATTGATCCCCACTTCTCCAATACTCATATATACAATTTTTCTCGCCTCCTTTCGGCGAAGTTATCTTTATTATTCCTTCATTGCAAACTACATGCGTCTTGTCACATATATTTAATAAATTCTTTCTAATTATCGTATCAAGTCACCGATCTCTATTGAAATCAAGTCAGGATTGAGTACTACCTCCTCAATCACTAAAGTACAATCATGATACACATGATCTACGTTAACTAATGTGTTACTTAACAATTTCAACATCAATCACAACTATCAACTTAGTCCAAAAGACTAACATCGATTGCACAAATGCAGTAGTTACGATTTAATTAATTGGCACCAGAATTTAAACAAAACTCATGACCACCTCCGAATCTCTTTTAGATTCCGAATCGTAGTATTAGACCTTTCTTTACGGTATAAGCAAATTTCATTACTGTCCAAAGTCTCTTTAACTTTCTTATTGATCAATTATCATATCAATAAGTATACTATCCTCAAGTAGCATTATATTTCCTTTTTTGACATTGTCATTCTTATTTATAACGTCGACATCTTCTATATTTATCACGTTACATTCACTAAATGATATCGGAGTAAGATCCAAATTTGAAGACTACATCTTTAATTTTCTAAGGTACGACTATGATATAGGTATTCTAACTCGGCTAATGTGTTACTAGTAACTTCTATGTCAAATCTAGCCAGTAACTTAAACAGCGTCATGACTGGTCGTTTGTTCAAAACATTAGACACAAAAGGCTTGTTGATATCAGAATTAAACATCATTATTGCAAGCATAAATTTAACTTATAAACGTACCCGCATCCACCTCCGTGTTTTCCCTAGCTTCCTCCACGGTAATCTGAAATGCACTAGTCTGTCCCCTTTTTGGCTGGTTCCGGCGGTTGACTGAACCACCACTTGATCCTCCAAATGATCGAGTCGACGATGGTGCAGCAGCAGCTGGATCGTTCCTTCTGCAATTCCTACTGTAATGTCCCCATACACCACACTTATGGCAGGCATCCGATCTTCGTGGGCATTCACTTTGGTAGTGGCCCAATTCTCCACAGCAGAAACATGCACGAGCATGACAAGGAGAACTAGACTGCCGACGATAAGACTGTGGTGGCGAGTACTGTGATGATCGTGCAGAACCAGAGTAGCCTCCTTCACGTTGACGTTTCGGCGGTGAAGGTTGAGTTGGGTTAGTTGAAGCAGCATCAGCAGACCCCATCACATATCCTGACATAATCAGGATCTGTTCTACATTTCTGGCAGCTTCCAGCAGACTAGCAAACGTGGGGTAACGTACGTTGCTCATCACCCTTCGGATTTCCAAATCAAGACCAACCTCAAATCGAGTAACTTTTCTTTCTTCTGTATCAACCTGATGAGGCGCAAATAAACTTAGCCTTGTGAACTCTACCGCATATTGGGACACAGACTTAGTCCCCTGAATTAGTGTCATGAACTTAGCTTCTAGTCTTCGGCGTTCATCGGCCGGGCAGTATTGCTGAGTGAAAATTCCAGTAAACTCAGCCCATGTCATTCTAAAAACCTTCTCCATTGTTAAGGCATTCACCATTGAATTCCACCACATTACTGCGTCTTTGGTGAACATAGCAGTAGCGAACCGGACCATGTCCTTCTCAATCACTGATTCGGAATGTCCGTTCTGTGCTTGTTATCCATTCCAGAGCAGCAACAGCATCACCGAGTCCATCAAACTCGACTGCTCCATTTCCTTTAAAATCCTTAAACCGACAACCCCTGGGCTTATTAGATGACCCAGTATTGTCATTTTGTTCGTCATTGCTTTTCTCTCTTTCCTTATTCTTCCTCTTATCTTCTCTTCGTTTAGCTTCGGCCTCATCTCGAGCCCAAAACTGATCTTGAATCATTCGATTCTGCTCAGCCATCATAGCTAGCATCATCTCTCTGGCTTCTTCAGGTGTCATTCCTCCTCCAGACATGTTCTGTAATATAAACATATAATTTGTTTAGCA
>JAANYP010001393.1:175365-190459 GCA_020465985.1 Centrapalus pauciflorus | reverse complement strand
TACAAGTTTACCTCACTTAAAAGAGCATGTGGTCACACTTTTTTACACCTACGGCCACATTTGACATAATTTTATTTGACCAAAGCGCACAACAAGACACTCGTTGTGTGACCAAATGGTTGCGCTAAGCCACACACAAATAAAAATAATGTGGCCATTGCATGGACAATAGTCAAACAAAATACAAGTTCACCTCACTTAAAAGAGCATATGGTCACACTTTCTAACACCTACGGCCACATTTGGCATAATTTTATGTGAGCAAAAACCACAACAAGACACTCGTTGTGTGATCAAATGCTTGCAATCAGCTACACACAAATTAAAATAAAGTGGTCATTGCATGAATAATAGTCACACAAAATACAAGTTAACTCCCTTAAAAGAGCATATGGTCACTCTTTTGAACACCTACGACCACATTTGACATAATTTTATTTGACCAAAGCCCACAACAAGACACTCGTTGTGTGACCAAATGGTTGCACTAAGTCACACACAAATAAAAATAAAGTGGCCATTGCATGGACAATAGTCACACAAAATACAAGTTCACCTCACTTAAAAGAGCATATGACCGGTCACACTTTCTAACACCTACGGCCACATTTGGCATAATTTTATGTGAGCAAAACCCACAACAAGACACTCGTTGTGTGATCAAATGGTTGCAATCAGCTACACACAAATAAAAATAAAGTGGCCATTGCATGGACAATAGTCACACAAAATACAAGTTCACCTCACTTAAAAGAGCATATGACCGGTCACACTTTCTAACACCTACGGCCACATTTAGCATAATTTTATTTGACCAAAACCCACAACAAGACACTCGTTGTGTGACCAAATGGTTGCAATCAGCGACACACAAATAAAAATAAAGTGGCCATTGCATGGACAATAGTCACACAAAATACAAGTTCACCTCACTTAAAAGAGCATATGACCGGTCACACTTTCTAACACCTACGGCCACATTTGGCATAATTTTATGTGAGCAAAACCCACAACAAGACACTCGTTGTGTGATCAAATGGTTGCAATCAGCTACACACAAATAAAAATAAAGTGACCATTGCATGGACAATAGTCACACAAAATACTTTCTAACACCTACGGCCACATTTGGCATAATTTTATTTGACCAAAACTGATGCAGAAGACCGGGCCTTAGAATACTTGGAGGCCCATGACCACATTGGCTCACTAAAATGGCCATAACTTGGGCCTCGGGTATCCGATTTGGGCTTATAATATGTTAAAACGACCGTATGGACAGGCCCGACGTGCTAGTAAACAGCCCTAGGCGGTTTGGGCCCTGCTTTTCGCCCAAAAAGGCCCCGAAGACTACTTAATTTGCATTTTTCTATTTTTCTTTCAGTTTGGGCTTTAGTTTTTTGGCCTGTATGTTCGGCCCATTATCATTTTGGCCCGTTTAGGTTTTTCTGCTTTTTTCTAATATTGTAATGTATGAACTTGGATGGTCACTTACAACTTTTATGAAACTTTAGTTTTCTCTCCCAAATTTGTGTTCTTGTGTGAACCAATTTTGAAGGCCAAATTCGCGGTATTCCTGTGAATCAACGTGAGTTTGGTTAAGATCTTCCGGGTATTCGTGGAATCAACGGATTATCTTTGGTTTTCTATTTACTACGCTGCATCAAAAACCCACAACAAGACACTCGTTGTGTGACCAAATGGTTGCAATCAGCTACACACATATAAAAATAAAGTGGCCATTGAATGGACAATAGTCACACAAAACAGAAGTTTACCTCACTTAAAAGAGCATATGGTCACACTTTTTAACACCTACGACCACATTTGGCATAATTTTATGTGACCAAAACGCACAACAAGACACTCGTTGTGTGACCAAATGGTTGCAATCAACCACACACTAAAAATAAAGTGCCCATTGCATGAACAATAGTCATACAAAATACAAGTTTACCTCACTTAAAAGAGAATGTGGTCACACTTTTTAACACTTACGGCCAGATTTGACATAATTTTATTTGACCAAAGCCCACAACAAGACACTCGTTGTGCGACCAAATGGTTGCACTAAGTCACACTCAAATAAAAATAAAGTGGCCATTGCATGGACAATAGTCACACAAAATACAAGTTCACCTCACTTAAAAGAGCACATGATCACACTTTCTAACACCTACGGCCACATTTAGCATTATTTTATTTGACCAAAACCCACAACAAGACACTCGTTGTGTGACCAAATGGTTGCAATCAGCGACACACAAATAAAAATAAAGTGGCCATTGAATGGACAATAGTCACACAAAACACAAGTTTAACTCACTTAAAAGAGCATATGGTCACACTTTTTAACACCTACTGCCACATTTGGCATAATTTTATGTGACCAAAACGCACAACAAAACACTCGTTGAGTGACCAAATGGTTGCAATCAGCCACACACAAATAAATATAAAGTGCCCATTGCATGAACAATAGTCACACAAAATACAAGTTTACCTCACTTAAAAGAGCATGTGGTCACACTTTTTAACACTTACGACCACATTTGACATAATTTTATTTGAACAAAGCCCACAACAAGACACTCGTTGTGTGACCAAATGGTTGCACTAAGTCACACTCAAATAAAAATAAAGTGGTCATTGCATGGACAATAGTCAAACAAAATACAAGTTCACCTCACTTAAAAGAGCATATGGTCACACTTTCTAACACCTACGGCCACATTTGGCATAATTTTATGTGAGCAAAAACCACAACAAGACACTCGTTGTGTGATCAAATGCTTGCAATCAGCTACACACAAATAAAAATAAAGTGGTCATTGCATGAATAATAGTCACACAAAAATCAAGTTAACTCCTTAAACAGAGCATATGGTCAACGCTTTTTGAACACCTACGCCAACATTTGACATAATTTTATTTGAACCAAAGCCCACAACAAGACACTCGTTGTGTGAACCAATGGTTTCACTAAGTCCACGACACAAATAAAAATAAAGTGGCCATGTGCATGGGACAATAGTCACACAAAATACAAGTTCACCACACTAAAAAGAGCATATGAATCACACTTTCTAACACCTACGGCCCAATTTGGCATAATTTAAATTTGCAATAACCCACAACAAGACACTCGTTGTGTGGACCAAAGGTTTGAATCAGCTACCCATATAAAAAATAAAGTGGCCATTGAATGGACAATAGTCACACAAAACAGAAGTTTACCTCACTTAAAAGAGCATATGGTCACACCTTTTAACACCTACGACCACATTTGGCATAATTTTATGTGACCAAAACGCACAACAAGACACTCTTTGAGTGACCAAATGGTTGCAATCAGCCACACACAAATAAAAATAAAGTGCCCATTGCATGAACAATAGTCACACAAAATACAAGTTTACCTCACTTAAAAGAGCATGTGGTCGCACTTTTTAACACTTACGGCCACATTTGACATAATTTTATTTGACCAAAGCCCACAACCAGACACTCGTTGTGTGACCAAATGGTTGCAGTCAGCCACACACAAATAAAAATGAAGTGGCCATTGCATGGACAATAGTCAAACAAAATACAAGTTCACCTCACTTAAAAGAGCATATGGCCGGTCACACTTTCTAACACCTACGGCCACATTTGGCATAATTTTATGTGAGCAAAAACCACAACAAGACACTCGTTGTGTGATCAAATAATTGCAATCAGCTACACACAAATAAAAATAAAGTGGTCATTGCATGAATAATAGTCACACAAAATACAAGTTAACTCCCTTAAAAGAGCATATGGTCACGCTTTTGAACACCTACGACCACATTTGACATAATTTTATTTGACCAAAGCCCACAACAAGACACTCGTTGTGTGACCAAATGGTTGCACTAAGTCACACACAAATAAAAATAAAGTGGCCATTGCATGGACAATAGTCACACAAAATACAAGTTCACCTCACTTAAAAGAGCATATGATCACACTTTCTAACACCTACGGCCACATTTGGCATAATTTTATTTGACCAAAACCCACAACAAGACACTCGTTGTGTGACCAAATGGTTGCAATCAGCTACACACATATAAAAATAAAGTGGCCATTGAATGGACAATAGTCACACAAAACAGAAGTTTACCTCACCTAAAAGAGCATATGGTCACCCTTTTTAACACCTACGACCACATTTGGCATAATTTTATGTGACCAAAACGCACAACAAGACACTCTTTGAGTGACCAAATGGTTGCAATCAGCCACACACAAATAAAAATAAAGTGCCCATTGCATGAACAATAGTCACACAAAATACAAGTTTACCTCACTTAAAAGAGCATGTGGTCACACTTTTTAACACTTACGGCCACATTTGACATAATTTTATTTGACCAAAGCCCACAACCAGACACTCGTTGTGTGACCAAATGGTTGCACTCAGCCACACACAAATAAAAATAAAGTGGCCATTGCATGGACAATAGTCACACAAAATACAAGTTCACCTCACTTAAAAGAGCATATGACCGGTCACACTTTCTAACGACTACGACCACATTTGGCATAATTTTATGTGAGCAAAACCCACAACAAGACACTCGTTGTGTGATCAAATGGTTGCAATCAGCAACACACAAATAAAAATAAAGTGGCCATTGCATGGACAATAGTCACACAAAATACAAGTTAACCTCACTTAAAAGAGCATATCATCACACTTTCTAACACCTACGGCCACATTTGGCATAATTTTATTTGACCAAAACCCACAACAAGACACTCGTTGTGTGACCAAATGGTTGCAATCAGCTACACACATATAAAAGTAAAGTGGCCATTGAATGGACTATCGTCACACAAAACAGAAGTTTACCTCATTTAAAAGAGCATATGGTCACACTTTTTAACACCTACAACCACATTTGGCATAACTTTATGTGACCAAAACGCACAACAAGACACCCGTTGAGTAACCAAATGGTTGCAATCAGCCACGCACTAAAAATAAAGTGCCCATTGCATAAACAATTGTCACACAAAATACAAGTTTACCTCACTTTAAAGAGCATGTGGTCACACTTTTTAACACTTACGGCCACATTTGACATAATTTTATTTGACCAAAGCCCACAACCAGACACTCGTTGTGTGACCAAATGGTTGCACTAAGTCACACACAAATAAAAATAGAGTAGCCATTGCATGGATAATAGTCACACAAAATACAAGTTCACCTCACTTAAAAGAGCATATGACCGGTCACACTTTCTAACACCTACGGCCACATTTGGCATAATTTTATGTGAGCAAAACCCACAACAAGACACTCGTTGTGTGATCAAATGGTTGCAATCAGCTACACACAAATAAAAATAAAGTGGTCATTGCAAGAATAATAGTCACACAAAATACAAGTTAACTCCCTTAAAAGAGCATATGGTCACACTTTTTAACACCTACGCCCACATTTGACGTAATTTTATTTGACCAAAGCCCACAACAAGACACTCGTTGTGTGACCAAATGGTTGCACTAAGTCACACACAAATAAAAATAAAGTGGCCATTGCATGGACAATAGTCACACAAAATACAAGTTCACCTAACTTAAAAGAGCATATGATCACACTTTCTAACACTTACGGCCACATTTGGCATAAATTTATTTGACCAAAACCCACAACAAAACACTCGTTGTGTGACCAAATGGTTGCAATCAGCTACACACATGTAAAAATAAAGTGGCCATTGAATGGACAATAGTCACACAAAACAGAAGTTTACCTCACTTAAAAGAGCATATGGTCACACATTTTAACACCTACGACCACATTTGGCATAATTTTATGTGACCAAAACGCACAACAAGACACTCTTTGAGTGACCAAATGGTTGCAATCAGCCACACACAAATAAAAATAAAGTGCCAATTGCGTGAACAATAGTCACACAAAATAAAAGTTTACCTCACTTAAAAGAGCATGTGGTCACACTTTTTAACACTTACGGCCACATTTGACATAATTTTATTTGACCAAAGCCCACAACCAGACACTCGTTGTGTGACCAAATGGTTGCACACAGCCACACACAAATAAAAATAAAGTGGCCATTGCATGAACAATAGTCACACAAAATACAAGTTCACCTCACTTAAAAGAGCATATGACCGGTCACACTTTCTAACGACTACGACCACATTTGGCATAATTTTATGTGAGCAAAACCCACAACAAGACACTCGTTGTGTGATCAAATGGTTGCAATCAGCAACACACAAATAAAAATAAAGTGGCCATGGCATGGACAATAGTCACACAAAATACAAGTTAACCTCACTTAAAAGAGCATATCATCACACTTTCTAACACCTACGGCCACATTTGGCATAATTTTATTTGACCAAAACCCACAACAAGACACTCGTTGTGTGACCAAATGGTTGCAATCAGCTACACACATATAAAAGTAAAGTGGCCATTGAATGGACTATCGTCACACAAAACAGAAGTTTACCTCATTTAAAAGAGCATATGGTCACACTTTTTAACACCTACAACCACATTTGGCATAACTTTATGTGACCAAAACGCACAACAAGACACCCGTTGAGTAACCAAATGGTTGCAATCAGCCACACACTAAAAATAAAGTGCCCATTGCATAAACAATTGTCACACAAAATACAAGTTTACCTCACTTAAAAGAGCATGTGGTCACACTTTTTAACACTTACGGCCACATTTGACAGAATTTTATTTGACCAAAGCCAACAACAAGACACTCGTTGTGTGACCAAATGGTTGCACTAAGTCACACACAAATAAAAATAAAGTGGCCATTGCATAGATAATAGTCACACAAAATACAAGTTCACCTCACTTAAAAGAGCATATGACCGGTCACACTTTCTAACACCTACGGCCACATTTGGCATAATTTTATGTGAGCAAAACTACAACAAGACACTCGTTGTCTGATCAAATGGTTGCAATCAGCTACACACAAATAAAAATAAAGTGGTCATTGCAAGAATAATAGTCACACAAAATACAAGTTAACTCCCTTAAAAGTGCATATGGTTACACTTTTTAACACCTACGACCACATTTGACATAATTTTATTTGACCAAAGCCCACAACAAGACACTCGTTGTGCGACCAAATGGTTGCAATAAGCTACACACATATAAAAATAAAGTGACCATTGAATGGACAATAGTCACACAAAACAGAAGTTTACCTCATTTAAAAGAGCATATGGTCACTCTTTTTAACACCTACGACCACATTTGGCATAATTTTATGTGACCAAAACGCACAACAAGACAGTCGTTGAGTAACCAAATAATTGCAATCTGCCACACACAAATAAAAATAAAGTGTCCATTGCATGAACAATAGTCACACAAAATAGGAGTTTACCTCACTTAAAAGAGCATGTGGTCACACTTTTTAACACTTACGGCCACATTTGACATAATTTTATTTGACCAAAGCCCACAACAAGACACTCGTTGTGTGACCAAATGGTTGCTCTAAGTCACACACAAATAAAAATAAAGTGGCCATTGCATGGACAATAGTCACACAAAATACAAGTTCACCTCACTTAAAAGAGCATATGACCGGTCACACTTTCTAACACCTACGACCACATTTGGCATAATTTTATGTTAGCAAAACCCACAACAAGACACTCGTTGTGTGATCAAATGGTTGCAATCAGCTACACACAAATAAAAATAAAGTGGCCATTGCATGGACAATTGTCACACAAAATACAAGTTCACCTCACTTAA
This sequence comes from Centrapalus pauciflorus, assembly GCA_020465985.1. NCBI lineage: Eukaryota > Viridiplantae > Streptophyta > Magnoliopsida > Asterales > Asteraceae > Centrapalus > Centrapalus pauciflorus. The sequence continues at coordinate 182,649 of JAANYP010001393.1, read as the reverse complement.
AAGAGCATATGATCATACTTTCTAACACCTACGGCCACATTTGGCATAATTTTATTTGACCAAAACCCACAACAAGACACTCGTTGTGTGACCAAATGGTTGCAATCAGCTACACACATATAAAAATAAAGTGGCCATTGAATGGACAATAGTCACACAAAACAGAAGTTTACCTCACTTAAAAGAGCATATGGTCAGACTTTTTAACACCTACGACCACATTTGGCATAACTTTATGTGACCAAAACGCACAACAAGACACCCGTTGAGTAACCAAATGGTTGCAATCAGCCACACACTAAAAATAAAGTGCCCATTGCATGAACAATTGTCACACAAAATACAAGTTTACCTCACTTAAAAGAGCATGTGGTCACACTTTTTAACACTTACGGCCACATTTGACATAATTTTATTTGACCAAAGCCCACAACAAGACACTCGTTGTGTGACCAAATGGTTGCACTAAGTCACACACAAATAAAAATAAAGTGGCCATTGCATGGACAATAGTCACACAAAATACAAGTTCACCTCACTTAAAAGAGCATATGACCGGTCACACTTTCTAACACCTACGGCCACATTTGGCATAATTTTATGTGAGCAAAACCCACAACAAGACACTCGTTGTGTGATCAAATGGTTGCAATCAGCTACACACAAATAAAAATAAAGTGGTCATTGCAAGAATAATAGTCACACAAAATACAAGTTAACTCCCTTAAAAGAGCATATGGTCACACTTTTTAACACCTACGCCCACATTTGACGTAATTTTATTTGACCAAAGCCCACAACAAGACACTCGTTGTGTGACCAAATGGTTGCACTAAGTCACACACAAATAAAAATAAAGTGGCCATTGCATGGACAATAGTCACACAAAATACAAGTTCACCTAACTTAAAAGAGCATATGATCACACTTTCTAACACTTACGGCCACATTTGGCATAAATTTATTTGACCAAAACCCACAACAAAACACTCGTTGTGTTACCAAATGGTTGCAATCAGCTACACACATGTAAAAATAAAGTGGCCATTGAATGGACAATAGTCACACAAAACAGAAGTTTACCTCACTTAAAAGAGCATATGGTCACACATTTTAACACCTACGACCACATTTGGCATAATTTTATGTGACCAAAAGGCACAACAAGACACTCTTTGAGTGACCAAATGGTTGCAATCAGCCACACACAAATAAAAATAAAGTGCCCATTGCGTGAACAATAGTCACACAAAATAAAAGTTTACCTCACTTAAAAGAGCATGTGGTCACACTTTTTAACACTTACGGCCACATTTGACATAATTTTATTTGACCAAAGCCCACAACCAGACACTCGTTGTGTGACCAAATGGTTGCACACAGCCACACACAAATAAAAATAAAGTGGCCATTGCATGAACAATAGTCACACAAAATACAAGTTCACCTCACTTAAAAGGGCATATGACCGGTCACACTTTCTAACGACTACGACCACATTTGGCATAATTTTATGTGAGCAAAACCCACAACAAGACACTCGTTGTGTGATCAAATGGTTGCAATCAGCAACACACAAATAAAAATAAAGTGGCCATTGCACGGACAATAGTCACACAAAATACAAGTTAACTTCACTTAAAAGAGCATATGATCATACTTTCTAACACCTACGGCCACATTTGGCATAATTTTATTTGACCAAAACCCACAACAAGACACTCGTTGTGTAACCAAATGGTTGCAATCAGCTACACACATATAAAAGTAAAGTGGCCATTGAATGGACTATCGTCACACAAAACAGAAGTTTACCTCACTTAAAAGAGCATATGGTCACACTTTTTAACACCTACAACCACATTTGGCATAACTTTATGTGACCAAAACGCACAACAAGACACCCGTTGAGTAACCAAATGGTTGCAATCAGCCACACACTAAAAATAAAGTGCCCATTGCATGAACAATTGTCACACAAAATACAAGTTTACCTCACTTAAAAGAGCATGTGGTCACACTTTTTAGCACTTACGGCCACATTTGACATAATTTTATTTGACCAAAGCCCACAACAAGACACTCGTTCTGTGACCAAATGGGTGCACTAAGTCACACACAAATAAAAATAAAGTGGCCATTGCATGGATAATAGTCACACAAAATACAAGTTCACCTCACTTAAAAGAGCATATGACCGGTCACACTTTCTAACACCTACGGCCACATTTGGCATAATTTTATGTGAGCAAAACCCACAACAAGACACTCGTTGTGTGATCAAATGGTTGCAAATCAGCGACACACAAATAAAAGTAAAGTGGTCATTAGCATGGAATAATAGTCACAACAAAAATACAAGTTAGCTCCTTAAAAGAGCATATGTCACGCTTTTGAACAACCTACGGACCACATTTGACATAATTTTATTTGGACCAAAGCCCACAACAAGACACTCGTTGTGTACCAAATGGTTGCACTAAGTCACACACAAATAAAATAACAGAGTTGGCCATTGCATGGACAATATCACACAAAATACAAGCTTCACTCACTTAAAAGAGCATATGATCACACTTTCTAAACACATACGGGCCACTATTTGGCAAATTTTAATTTGACCAAAAACCCACAACAAGACACTCGTTGTGTGACCAAATGGTTGCAATCAGCTACACACATATAAAAATAAAGTGGCCATTGAATGGACAATAGTCACACAAAACAGAAGTTTACCTCACTTAAAAGAGCATATGGTCACACTTTTTAACACCTACGACCACATTTGGCATAACTTTATGTGACCAAAACGCACAACAAGACACCCGTTGAGTAACCAAATGGTTGCAATCAGCCACACACTAAAAATAAAGTGACCATTGCATGAACAATTGTCACACAAAATACAAGTTTACCTCACTTAAAAGAGCATGTGGTCACACTTTTTAACACTTAAGGCCACATTTGACATAATTTTATTTGACCAAAGCCCACAACAAGACACTCGTTGTGTGACCAAATGGTTGCACTAAGTCACACACAAATAAAAATAAAGTAGCCATTGCATGGATAATAGTCACACAAAATAGAAGTTCACCTCACTTAAAAGAGCATATGACCGGTCACACTTTATAACACCTACGGCCACATTTGGCATAATTTTATGTGAGCAAAACCCACAACAAGACACTTGTTGTGTGATCAAATGGTTGCAATCAGCTACACACAAATAAAAATAAAGTGGTCATTGCAAGAATAATAGTCACACAAAATACAAGTTAACTCCCTTAAAAGAGCATATGGTCACACTTTTTAACACCTACGACCACATTTGACATAATTTTATTTGACCAAAGCCCACAACAAGACACTCGTTGTGTGTCCAAATGGTTGCACTAAGTCACACACAAATAAAATTAAAGTGGCCATTGCATGGACAATAGTCACACAAAATACAAGTTCAGCTCACTTAAAATAGCATATGATCACACTTTCTAACACCTACGGCCACATTTGGCATAATTTTATTTAACCAAAACCCACAACAAGACACTCGTTGTGTGACCAAATGGTTGCAATAAGCTACACACATATAAAAATTAAGTGACCATTGAATGGACAATAGTCACACAAAACAGAAGTTTACCTCACTTAAAAGAGCATATGGTCACACTTTTTAACACCTACGACCACATTTGGCATAACTTTATGTGACCAAAACGCACAACAAGACACTCTTTGAGTGACCAAATGGTTGCAATCAGCCACACACAAATAAAAATAAAGTGCCCACTGCATGAACAATTGTCACACAAAATAAAAGTTTACCTCACTTAAAAGAGCATGTGGTCACACTTTTTAACACTTACGGCCACATTTGACATAATTTTATTTGACCAAAGCCCACAACCAGACACTCGTTGTGTGACCAAATGGTTGCACACAGCCACACACAAATAAAAATAAAGTGGCCATTGCATGGACAATAGTCACACAAAATACAAGTTCACCTCACTTAAAAGAGCATATGACCGGTCACACTTTCTAACGACTACGGCCACATTTGGCATAATTTTATGTGAGCAAAACCCACAACAAGACACTCGTTGTGTGATCAAATGGTTGCAATCAGCAACACACAAATAAAAATAAAGTGGCCATTGCATGGACAATAGTCACACAAAATACAAGTTAACTTCACTTAAAAGAGCAGATGATCACACTTTCTAACACCTACGGCCACATTTGACATAATTTTATTTGACCAAAACCCACAACAAGACACTCGTTGTGTGACCAAATGGTTGCAATCAGCTACACACATATAAAAGTAAAGTGGCCATTGAATGGACTATCGTGACACAAAACAGAAGTTTACCTCACTTAAAAGAGCATATGGTCACACTTTTTAACACCTACAACCACATTTGGCATAACTTTATGTTACCAAAACGCACAACAAGACACCCGTTGAGTAACCAAATGGTTGCAATCAGCCACAAACTAAAAATAAAGTGCCCATTGCATGAACAATTGTCACACAAAATACAAGTTTACCTCACTTAAAAGAGCATGTGGTCACACTTTTTAACACTTACGGCCACATTTGACATAATTTTATTTGACCAAAGCCCACAACAAGACACTCGTTCTGTGACCAAATGGTTGCACTAAGTCACACACAAATAAAAATAAAGTGGCCATTGCATGGATAATAGTCACACAAAATACAAGTTCACCTCACTTAAAAGAGCATATGACCGGTCACACTTTCTAACACCTACGGCCACATTTGGCATAATTTTATGTGAGCAAAACCCACAACAAGACACTCGTTGTGTGATCAAATGGTTGCAATCAGCTACACACAAATAAAAATAAAGTGGTCATTGCATGAATAATAGTCACACAAAATACAAGTTAGCTCCCTTAAAAGAGCATATGGTCACGCTTTTGAACACCTACGACCACATTTGACATAATTTTATTTGACCAAAGCCCACAACAAGACACTCGTTGTGTGACCAAATGGTTGCACTAAGTCACACACAAATAAAAATAAAGTGGCCATTGCATGGACAATAGTCACACAAAATACAAGTTCACCTCACTTAAAAGAGCATATGATCACACTTTCTAACACATACGCCCACATTTGGCATAATTTTATTTGACCAAAACCCACAACAAGACACTCGTTGTGTGACCAAATGGTTGCAATCAGCTACACACATATAAAAATAAAGTGGCCATTGAATGGACAATAGTCACACAAAACAGAAGTTTACCTCACTTAAAAGAGCATATGGTCACACTTTTTAACACCTACGACCACATTTGGCATAACTTTATGTGACCAAAACGCACAACAAGACACCCGTTGAGTAACCAAATGGTTGCAATCAGCCACACACTAAAAATAAAGTGCCCATTGCATGAACAATTGTCACACAAAATACAAGTTTACCTCACTTAAAAGAGCATGTGGTCACACTTTTTAACACTTACGACCACATTTGACATAGTTTTATTTGACCAAAGCCCACAACAAGACACTCGTTGTGTGACCAAATGGTTGCACTAAGTCACACACAAATAAAAATAAAGTAGCCATTGCATGGATAATAGTCACACAAAATACAAGTTCACCTCACTTAAAAGAGCATATGACCGGTCACACTTTCTAACACCTACGGCCACATTTGGCATAAATTTATGTGAGCAAAACCCACAACAAGACACTTGTTGTGTGATCAAATGGTTGCAATCAGCTACACACAAATAAAAATAAAGTGGTCATTGCAAGAATAATAGTCACACAAAATACAAGTTAACTCCCTTAAAAGAGCATATGGTCACAATTTTTAACACCTACGACCACATTTGACATAATTTTATTTGACCAAAGCCCACAACAAGACACTCGTTGTGTGACCAAATGGTTGCACTAAGTCACACACAAATAAAATTAAAGTGGCCATTGCATGGACAATAGTCACACAAAATACAAGTTCAGCTCACTTAAAATAGCATATGATCACACTTTCTAACACCTACGGCCACATTTGGCATAATTTTATTTAACCAAAACCCACAACAAGACACTCGTTGTGTGACCAAATGGTTGCAATAAGCTACACACATATAAAAATAAAGTGACCATTGAATGGACAATAGTCACACAAAACACAAGTTTACCTCACTTAAAAATGCATATGGTCACACTTTTTAACACCTACGACCACATTTGGCATAACTTTATGTGACCAAAACGCACAACAAGACACCCGTTGAGTAACCAAATGGTTGCAATCAGCCACACACTAAAAATAAAGTGCCCATTGCATGAACAATTGTCACACAAAATACATGTTTACCTCACTTAAAAGAGCATGTGGTCACACTTTTTAACACTTACGGCCACATTTGACATAATTTTATTTGACCAAAGCCCACAACAAGACACTCGTTGTGTGACCAAATGGTTGCACTAAGTCACACACAAATAAAAATAAAGTGGCCATTGCATGGACAATAGTCACACAAAATACAAGTTCACCTTACTTAAAAGAGCATATGACCGGTCACACTTTCTAACACCTACGGCCACATTTGGCATAATTTTATGTGAGCAAAACCCACAACAAGACACTCGTTGTGTGATCAATGGTTGCAATCAGCTACATACAAATAAAAATAAAGTGGCCATTGCATGGACAATAGTCACACAAAATACAAGTTCACCTCACTTAAAAGAGCATATGGTCACACTTTTTAACACCTACGACCACATTTGACATAACTTTATGTGACCAAAACGCACAACAAGACACCCGTTGAGTAACCAAATGGTTGCAATCAGCCACACACTAAAAATAAAGTGCCCATTGCATGAACAATTGTCACACAAAATACAAGTTTACCTCACTTAAAAGAGCATGTGGTCACACTTTTTAACACTTACGACCACATTTGACATAATTTTATTTGACCAAAGCCCACAACAAGACACTCGTTGTGTGACCAAATGGTTGCACTAAGTCACACACAAATAAAAATAAAGTAGCCATTGCATGGATAATAGTCACACAAAATACAAGTTCACCTCACTTAAAAGAGCATATGACCGGTCACACTTTCTAACACCTACGGCCACATTTGGCATAATTTTATGTGAGCAAAACCCACAACAAGACACTTGTTGTGTGATCAAATGGTTGCAATCAGCTACACACAAATAAAAATAAAGTGGCCATTGCATGGACAATAGTCACACAAAATACA